>JACXGJ010000662.1:0-111838 GCA_016801105.1 Esox niger
CTATCTGTTTCACACAATGACAGAATAAAATATTTGTATCCTTCTCAGCTCAGGGATTTCATCAAGCAATCTTGCCATTACTATTCAGATGCTCTAAGTGCTATGCAACCATATTAGTTTTCCTATAGCTGTACATACTGTTTATTAAATCTGTACATTTGAAGAACAAAATGACATTTGACAATGAAGAAGTCCCTCAAATGCTACATTACAACCTGAATCAAATTAACATAATAACCTGTAGTGGACATTTGGCAATTCATGCCATTTTGTGGCTGCTAGGATGAAGACCATGTCCAAATCCATTATTAATACAAATACGGGAGAACTGAAGAAAAAATACTGGTTTAGAGATTTCATCTTTTTGACAAGCGTGTATGTGTTTCTGACCACAATATATGGGGGTCAAAAAATTTCTCCACCCTGGTTAAATCAGAACGGTGTGTAATGATTACATTTTTTAGGTCCCAACATTAGAAAAAAAATGCTTAGTTACAATTGGGTTTAGGGCTAGAATTAGGGTGAGTTCATGTCTTCAAGTTTGGTCATTGAGATTAAAGTCAAGGTTAAGATAAGGGTTAGGTTATAGACTAGTATAAATGTAAATATATATACATATTATATATATATATATATATATATATATATATATATATATATATATATTATATATTAAAGGCAAACATTGGTTTAGTTTTTAAATAGTTGAGTAAATGTGTGTGCGTGTGTTTGTATTCCTCATTTTGACAGCAACACCAAAGCTTTTGCACTTGTTTTTATTTCAGATAAACTTCTATCATTACCATTTGTGTTGTCTATTAAAAATGTTGGTAGTACCAATTAAAGTAGTTATCCTATAGCCTTGAGATTTAAACTATGATAATGTTAAAATACTTTTTGCAGTGGAACAAAGATACCAAATCATCTTTCTTGGATTTGTTAATAACATTAAAGTAAATCAGAAAAAAAACTGTCAACACGCTAACATTTCACTGCAGCTTCAAATGTAGCAAATAAAGGCCTAATGCAAATCCAGATGTAGCAATACATACAACAGATATAATGGAAGACCAAGCCCTTTTTCTGCTGTCTCTGTTTCAGTTTAATCTTTGACCAGCACACTATCATCTAGAGCGGATACCTTCAGGGAATACGGCATATGGATTGTGTACATCTCTTTGTTCGAAACACCACCCATGACAGATACTATAAAGCCAGCTCAAGCCGACCACCTGATGTTTTAATGGTTTGTGAAAATACTTGATATATTATTGAACTTTATAATAGATTCACAATGATGATTCATCCACTAAAATAGCAATTCTTTCTCTGTTTCTTAATGATATTCACAGTCATATCCATGTTTGGGCAGCATACCTACGTATTCAATCTGCATTGATTTTATTTCATTTATATATGTATATGGAATGAAAAGAAATCAGGAAATAAAAAAGAATTGGCACTAAAACAAATAAAAAAATGACTTTTGATTACCAAAAGAAAACAATTATTCCATTCCACAACAACACACTTTATCTTGCAATTGGCAAACCCTCAGTGAGAAGCCAAAATGTCCCTGGATTGGTGTGGTGCCTGGCTGCCCTCTAGTGGTGTGTATGTGTCCCATCGACAGCAAGGACGGTCCCTGTGCTTGTTGTATGGCAATCACCATCCATCATGGTCCCCAACAACTCAGCTAGTTTTCTGAGCCTCCATGTGCAATAGGGGCCACACTCCACAGAGAAACTGATTGAACATATTGTGTTAGATTATTGTTGATATTGCAATGCTATATACAAAAACATAGAACTGGGATGTGTTGAAGATTAGCACACTTACCGTTACTTTTGGTCTGCGTTTGAGGTAGATTGACCTTATTTGGAGGCTGCATGAAAACAGAACATAATAAATTTTTAAGTGAAACACTTAGTATTCATGTGCTCCAACCACAATACTACTTTTAAATGGAATCAATTATTTTCTGATGAACCTACACTTACACTCAAAAGACACCAAATTGGTAGAATGACATTTCAGCCTTGTGTACAGTAAGGATATGGGCAGATGAATACTGAGTGTTTCACTTAAAAATGTGTTCAGTTCATCCAAATTAGCTAACTCTGACTTACAGACGTGGACTTACCATAAGGCAGAAGAAGCAACTGCTTCAGCCCTCACATTATCAGGTGCAAAATTAGTAATTATTATAATAAACATTTTCTAAACACAATATATCGGCTTGAGGCATGACAATCTTTCACTCAGGTCCCTTCCCTGACTAACATAACGAATCACTATTCTGGAATTGTTATGATGAGCTTCTCAAATCCACACTCCAGTTAAGATTTGGCTTTAGGACAGGTAGTGATATGCTGTTTCTACAGCAGGGGATGTGGGCGTGCAGACACATGTATAATCTTACAGGCAGCATAAAGAAATATAAGACATGTTTAGAAATTAAACTTTGTGCAGAATGAAGAGAGCTGATCTCAATGGGGTTTTCTATTGCATATTTCTGTTTGTGATTACAGAATACAATTCCTTGTTAATTTAATAAAGGATTTGTTTCTCTACTAGTTCATGGGTTTGACTGTGTTTTATATTTTTCAATACATTTTTATTCTTTATTGGATGGAGACAGTGAAGAAAATTAGTTTTTTTTCTCTCAAAGAAATTCTGCAACTTATACCACTAGACCAATGTATTTTAATGATGGGAAATGCTTTGCCATTCTTCAGGCAATGATTATTGGTTATGCAGGAGGGTGATTGGTGCAACACACTATCGCAAGTTTTAGTGAAATAGATACAAATTGCTTATTAGAAATATGTGACATGCACAGGAAAAAATGTTTTTTTCAGACAGTCAATAACTTTTCTGTGCAAAAAATAAATAAATCCAACATGCACTGAGGGAAGAAATGTATGTAACATATATTAGAAAAGGTTTTTCTGTCTCTCACTGTTCAAATAAACCTACCATTAAATTAACCGACTGATCATTTCTTTGTCAGTGGGCAAACGTACAAAATCAGCAGTGTAAAACAAAAATATCCCTTTAATACAACCAGCTTTCAGGCTGTAATCATTTTGTACAGGAAGTCAGAATGTGTGAAACAACCCACCAGTCTATCTTTAATTGAAGTGTGTTCCTATGCAACATGAACCAATCAATTTGAGTGTGAACAAATACAAAAGGTGAACTAACAAAGTAAAACGTGTAATGTAGCTTTCATAAACCTTTTATAATATAAGCAGAATATAAATGCTTCTCCTATCTTCTTACCTGAAGAGTATGTGTAAATAGGAGCCCAAGCCTGTGAGGATATGCCACCAGGCATGGAATTGTGTTACAGCCCCGACAACCGGAGGAAGTTGCTGTCTGGTGGCTCTAAGAACGAGTAGGGAGGAGAAAGGGTTAAAAAGAAAATCTCTCAACACATGGATGTTCATATTTTCTTGTAAGTGTGTCTGTTTACCTGAGTGAGTCACATGCCAGATTATCAATGTTCCACAACAGGAACCCCAGCAGGAAGATACTCAAGGAGATGAAACACATACGTTTTAGCCAGGGGTACACCCTGCAGTTAAAACACACACGAGTCAGATGAGCTGGAGTCTTTAAACTAGGCGATTCAAACCCTGAAGTTGCAAACTGTAGAAAATGAAACCTGTCTTAATGTTAGACTTTGATCCATTGTAAATAATATTGTATATACAGTATAATGTGGCTTAACTGTAATTCACATTGACAGTCGTGTAAAAAAGTGAATACACTGCCTGGAAAGTTGCATTTGTTTTACCTATTTGAACATCTGTATATCTGAGCTAAATTCCAACCACATTCACTGATAAAGGTGACCCAATCTAAGAAATCACACAAAAATAGGCTTTGAATGGCTAAAATTTGAATCACTTGTACTAAAGCAAGTGCAAACAGTTAGAATATCATTAGATAATTACTTGGGAGGATCCTTATGTTTCTGTGGTAACAATAATCAATGATGCGAGACTGGATGGGGTTACAAAGCCATTTCCAAGCAAATAAAAAAAGCATGATTCCACTGTACGACAGATCTACAAACAAAAATAAAAACCCTGATACAAGTACCTCAGAGTAACATCAACATCAAACAACAACTACAGGTTGCTCTTGCCACAATAAGTGTTGACAAGTCAACTGTCAGGAAGAGACTGTAAAACCATGGACTCTACATGAGAGGTCAGGAATAAAAAGGATATCAAGAGACACGATGGACGTTTCCTAGACATGAGTACAGATCAAAATGACTGCAATAATGTGGATGAGTCAAAGGGGGAGTTGTTTGGCTGCAAAACGGTCTTCATCAAACAAACTCATGGCTGTAATTTCGGCCAAAGATGCTTCTATATATTGGCTAAAGGATCTGAATGCTTATGCAATCATTTATCTTGCATTTTGTATTTCTAGTTATCCATTTATAGAATTTATTAAATAATTTGACACAATGGACTTTTTTATGTAGACCAGTGTCAAAAACACATAATGAAAATTTTGATGTCAAGTTGTAAAAATAAGATTAGGAAAAGTCCAATGGGGTGAATACTTTTGAGAGCCACTGTAGTGCCAGTAAACCACATCTAAGCGTTGTGTCCAGGAACTCTTCAATCTGTTGTGCATAAGAACAGCTCTTTGTTGTGGTATATTAGCCATACACCACATCCCCTCGTGCCTTATTGCTCAACTGTAACATAGCCCTATTGGTACTATTGTTTTGTTGTCCAAAACAACATCTATTGATGCAACAGCAGAATCCATGACTATTGTAAAACTATTGTAAAACTTAAACTTACTCTTAGTTAATAAATTCTAGCCCACAGTTCTCAGTTAATAACCCAAACTACAGGATCAGGACACATACCATATCACAATGAAGAGAGAGCGCATCACCAAACAGGCTACAAGTGCACCGTACATGACCTGAGGACACACAAAACAAGGTTTACACAAAGCAACAACATTTGTGTCAAGTTTTACATTAATCTAATAATGATGCTGTCAACAGAAAAATAGTTACAGTAAAAATATTCAATGCTCATGTTTTTAATCCAACTGCTCAACATCAAAATGAATGACAGTACAGTAGAGCATTTACAATGTTCAACCACCAGGTTGTGCTGAATCAATGCTCTAATAAAAATACTGCTTTTTTGATGGTTGATAAGCTGTGTATAATCATGGATGTGTTTGGCATCTTATCTAAAAGAAAAGCATATCAAAGTACATGCAGACATTAAGTGTGCAAAACATTTAAATCAATATGCTGAAAATATAACATCCTTTGACACAAACTGTAGTAGGAATATAACTAATTGTCAGCCACAACAGAGCTGTGCAGTATATGAAGCAGAGGGCTGGGAGGTTTAAACAAAGATTACTATGTCAGTTTGTTGCCATTGTTTTGAAGCAACAGAAACGGTACTGTAGACTTTCAATATCCCTAATAGAACGGCAATACAGGCTATTCTGTCCGTTGCCCGCTGCTTATATCAAATGCTTAATACAATTATTTTACAGAAGAAGTGATCCGCCTGCTCTCTAAGTTGTCCGTCGGCCAGATATATATATACTAGACCACCCCAGTAAAAGATGGTCCAGCCTTTTAGCATATGCCAGAATTGTCAGATGACCAACCCACCCATTGTGCCTACTGTAAGTAAGAACTGAGTTGTAGTGGCAAGTAGACCTGTTCAATATACTGATGGCTGTATGAATTTCTTTTGGTCTGTTCACCTAAGAGATGGCTTATCTTAATCCCAAAATGTCTTCATTGAAGCTACTTAGAAATCAACCCAGAACCATGAAAAAATGTCAAATCTCCTATAAACAACCTGATTATCTACCATTACGTCTGCTTGTGAAAGGCATTTTCAAACAGGCAACATTTTGGCTAATTACTGTGGGGGATTAAGGTTCATGAAGAAAATTGCAAGAAGGTAGCCTGTTGTCATTAATAATATTTGTCCTGCTAAATATACATTTTCTAATATAGGATAAATAATGTAGCTTATGACAAGTCATCTGTTAGTGGATACTGACAAGGGAGTGGTAAGGTTAGCTGGTAAAGGGCTGGACAAGGGAGTGGTGAAGGCAGATCAAGGGCTAGATAAGGGAGTGGTGAAAGCTGGTCAAGGGCTAGATAAGGGAGAGGTGAAAGCTGGTCATGGGCTGGTCAAGGAAGTGGTGAAGACTGATCAAGAGCTGGTCAGGGGAATGGTGAAAGCTGGTCAAGGGCTAGATAAGGGAGTGGTGAAAGCTGGTCAAGGGCTGGTCAAGGAAGTGGTGAACACTGATCAAGAGCTGGTCAAGGGAGTGGTGAAAGCTGGTCAAGGGCTGGTCAAGTTACTGCAGGCACATATCCCTCGTTTCTAGCCCACAAACCTCCAATGGCTTATCTGATGATCAATGTTAAAGTCAACTAAAATGTCATGTAGTTATGAAGAAACACTCTCTTGTTTACATTCTTTATCATAGTTTGCCCCTATGTTAAAAAGGTTCTGTATGGCATGATGTATGACAAGGGACAAGACTGAAAGCATTCCTAAAGACAGCTATGCACAGATATACAGTATCTGAACTGACGTGCCAGCAGAAATCTAACAATTTAACAGGACTTCATATCCGGCAATGTCCATGGTAAGTCAGTGGAAATATTTACCAAAGAAACAGGCAACCCTGATAGCAAACAAAGAGATTATTGACGCGTACACATGCACTCTCTCTTTCTTACTTGGTGAAAAACTGGCTCTTTCCATTGTAAATAAACCTGGAGAAAATAGAAGAAAACAATGCAGCAGTGATCATTGACAAACACTAATATAATGAAAAGGGGGAAACAATAGTTAGTTAGGTCCATAAAAATTTAATCCATATTTAACATGAGGCAGAAATACTATAAAAGTAATAAATAACAAGCTACAGTATAATTTTTTTCAAATTTCAAAACTTGGTGAACAAACGTCAAATCAAATAGTGTTTAACTGTAATCTCCTTGGAGCAGGCAGCTTTGCAAGGCCACTGGTGTGCATGGCCAAAGAGCTGGCCAAAGAGTTTTCAAAAACAATTCCAATATAAGAGCCCTTTTGTATTATTTCCCAAAATATTTTAAAGAATACAAAAGCTAATCGATTATATTGTAGAGCAAGTTTTGATTGTCCCAAATTTGAGGCAGCTGCCCCACATTAACTCTTATTGGGGACCCTATTTAAGTCCAGTAGTTTCCACACCTGGTGTGGATCATTGTTTGGAGTTAGCTGTCTGTGGTTGTGGCACTTCAGTTTTGGTTAGTGCCGCTACTTTGTTGTTCTTAAGCCATACAAAGGAATTTCATTTTTAAAACACTCAGTGCCTTGTGTCCTGCGTATCTAACACTGAGAAGTTTATTTTGACCTAAGTAGTAGCATAATTAACTTAATGAACTGCACACCACATGTTTTTTCTCTTAAAGTTTTATGCCACTTATTAATGTGTAATAGACAAATAAAAAATATACAGCTTTGCAGCAGGTCAGATCTTTTTGCTGGTAAAACTTTGGTGAATCAGGCTATATGTGTTCATTTTAGTTTTTGTAATTAAAAAGAAATGGACCAAGGCAATTTTTATATTACAATTTTTGCACGACCGTTTATGTGAAGCTGGAGTGACTGAGTGAGTGACTCTTATTAAATAGTGTAGTGGTTAGAGACGCGGTTTGCCAAGCAAGGGACCTGTGTTTGAGCTTCGCCGCAGTCAAAACAAATTGTGACAGAATTCCTGAACAGAGGTGAATGTCGCATGTCACTACTTTACAGGAGAGATGTTTTTAAGAAGAAAAACGTCTTTGGGGATATTTTGTCTTTTTTGCGCAAAACCCCTGGTTAAACAAGGTTTTGAGTTTTTAATTGTATTCATATGTACACTTTGCATACCAGTTTGTTATTAGGTCACACGAAGGATCACATCTTCACGAAAGCATTTCATGACATGATTGGCTGAGATAATGAAGGGGCTGGAAATGCTGACATGCTGAGTTTAGATTGGTCTGCCAATTCACCGACTTCTGTCATAATACCCATACCTGTTTAATACAATTGCAACACAGGGTTTTTCAAAAACAAAATTGCAGCCGTGAATTTAGCATGGGCAATCAACAACTCTCAAGTTGTGAGATCCTACTTTCTGGAGTACACTGTTGCCTTGACGTTGAGGAAATCCCAGAGTTTGATACTTTCAAAACATTCAGGCAAAATTGATGCATTTCATTGCAGTGCCAACGTGGAAAGAAAATGCTGGCTTGTCTTATATAAAACAACTATCAACTAATTACATTTACAAGAAAAAGACAACCATGAGAGTTATGATAGCAACAATGAAAGATGCATAGGTTATTGTAGTATTGAACACATTAAGTGTGAAAGGTTCACAGACTAAACGCAAACAACAAATGACTTTGTATGTAATCAGAAGATATTCAGTCTGATGCAAAACATTCCTACATGTAAGTCGAACATTAACTAACTAGCTAATTCATTTTTTTAAAGTTGTCAAAGTTGTTTGCATTGTAAGTTATATTGCTTTAGCTATTGATGTTACTGTTAGCTAGCTATGTAACAACATTAACTTACCAGCTAGCTAACATTTCTTGGTTTTTAGCTTGTTTTTTGGGTGTGCTAGCTTTTCTTCATAAAAGTGAGCAAGTCACTTAGTTTGATAATAAGATACCTGATTCACTGGTCTCTTATCCAGGTGTGAGGGTTTTTGCTTAATCTATCAGCTACTTTACCTATCACTGTACTGTTTATACCTTATGCATCAAGTCCATCTGGAAAAACTTTAATTTCACTTTATTTGGTTTGAAATAGTATGTGTTTATTAGAGACCAACCAGACCAGTTTAGCACAAGGCCAGAGTGTCCCCATTTGAATATTTAAATAGCTGGGTGGGGTAAAGGCCTAAGAGGTAGTGAACTATGCTGAATGGGTTTAAAGACTAGCTCTCTAGCAAGTGTGAATCTTTCAAGACTCTTTTCTTAGAACTAAGGAGAACAGATTATCAACATTTAAAGCAGCATATCTTTCCCTCAACTTTATCAAACAGTATTGTATTATATGCAGTTACAAAGCTCTGAATCTGGACCTTCATAAAATAAAAAGCCAAACTCAAATTTTGCGATAGGACCCCATTCAGGAATACTTTCACAATTATGCATTAGGATTTGTTCTGTATGTCCAAGGTTCACTGGCTACAACCTTCACTAGTTATGTTATAGTAAGCCCAAAATAAAACTGTTTATGGTTATATTGCAACTTTTTCTGGTGGATTTTCGAAGTACGCATCCATAGATGCTTTTTGGGGTAATGTACAGTAGATAACAACCCCTTGCACAGTAAGGAGGAGGGGTTTCCATGATTCTGTCATCATTTAACTTGACAAACAATCTGTTATCATCACCTATATTTATAGTTTTTGTCATTAACAAATGAAAGAAAAACAAATGGGGTGCCATTAAATGAAATAGCTTTGGCAGTGTAAAGTTAATCTTCGAACTTTCCAGCAATTACTCAATTCTTATGACTATTCCATTTAGTAAGTTAGTACATTTACTAGTAAGCCTATTACTGGCTAAAAAGCTGTTAAAACGGCCAGTTGCAAAATTCATACAATTCATAGATGCCATTTGTGGTAGAAGTAAACTCTATGAGACACATTAGTGAGTTTAACACAAAGCTTAATTGTATCTAGCTAAAAATGTATACTTGGTGCGATGTAAAGGCATGACAAAATTATCTTTTGTCGAGATACAATTTTATGACAAGGTCGTATGTCCCAGTCGGTCCCTACAGTAATCTGTTTCTAATTTTACACGTTGAATGTAGTGTATCAACCCTGTTATACCTGTTGTTGGTTTGGATGTTAGCTAATGTAGGGAACTAGTTTCGAGATCCGTGGAGTTTTTACTTATTGGTTTAACAATGCAGAACACTATGCACACTTCCTGTCTCATAGGAGATCCCGGATAGAATCCTTTGAGGGCAACAACATTAATGCCTACTAATTGTGGGCTGGCTGACCTAGGCTTTTCCTTTTCTTGTTATAAATAATATTTCAAAATACCAAATTGACACCTATCTTTTTGAATGAATTATAAAATAATATAAACATCTCAATATATGCATACAACATACATCTCTTTTAGTCTTTTTTTGCTCATCACAATAATTTTGGACCTACTGTATTTGGGAAGCATGATACTCACCACACTGACCAAGACACTGAAGATCAATAACAAAGTAATAGGAAAAATGCCCAGAGCGTTTTCTTGCTTGAAGCATTCATATCTGCAATAGAATAATTATTCATTATTTTCTCATTCCTCTTTTGCAAGGGAAGCAACTAGATTCAGACATAGGTACATTTTTGAAAAGCAGGTGGCCATAATATAATTACAATATCGACTTCAGTCTTGGTTTAACCATTGATAAGAGAAACAAGACATAACCCAACACACACAGTGTTTGACATTAGGCTTTGTCTCTTTGGGATAACTAATCACCATTGCATGATCGTGTATACACTACTACTAATAATAACATTTACAGTGTAATATTATTAATAACAGTACCTATGGCAACAGGCAAGGTTCGTAGAACCAATCACCCTTCAGAAGAAATCAGAATCAAACAGATGGAGGCTCGGGTGGTGCCATGCTGGGATGACCGACAGAGCAGCAGGCGGTGAGTTCGTTGACCGACATGATATGACCGCCATATTGGATAAGTAACGCTTCGGACTATGGTTGGTGTGATCACTAGGTCAATGTGTGGCTAGGCCAATGCCCACTTGGGTTTGTCAGCTGAACTAGCTGCACTTCATTAAAATGTGTTGTTAACTGCAAATTGACCACAGTTATGCCAGAAAATGTGATCACGCCACATAATTAAATAAGCAAATTAAGTCCCACCGACGTGATGACAGAAATGTATGGTTTATAAAATTGGGCACTTACAGACAGTAGACAAAGACACAGGTACTGTAGATCATTGGCAGCTCATCCAGCAACTGTGGGGGACAGAACCGAAACACAGAGAGTGATGTATGATTGGGTGGTGGTCTCCAGCTAAGAAAAGGTTACCGTTTTATGTTTGTGTTTCAGTGTCTCTGACCTAATTTACAATGAACTCAATTTAGTTTGTACTCTGTTTTTCAACACTTCAGATTTTCAGTAATACAATGTCTATCGGATTAAAGTGCAGATTATCTCCTTTCATTCAATGGTATTAGTACCTTTTAGAAATATGCAATGTGTTAAAGGTATTGTAAAGATTACTATTATGTTTTCAGGTTGTTTACTACTTGGCCCCATATCCTCAGCATGCAATCACTGCCATACATAATCTTGTAAGTCTGCTACCTACAGACATCAACATATGTTGGGTATATTCCCTGGAGGTGCTCTGCCAGGCCTGCAATGCAGCAATTTTTATTCAGATACCCAAAGTAAGCTCACCTGCATCTCATATTGCAACGTCATATGGAAACACCAGGAACCAATGCCAACAGCTGGGACAAAATTAAAGATTGCATTAAACCAACAATAATAAGCACAGATATCCAAACTCACATTTGAATGTTTTAGGAAAGCATCCTGATGACGAAATTTCAGTATACTGTAAAACAGTGGTTATCAAACCTCTCCTGGGGACCCACAATTATTAAGTACCTTGCTGCTTGATTCAGGTGAGCTAGCTTCAGGGATACACCTACTACATGAAATGGCTGTGGGTCCCCAAGAGCGGATTGAGAACCACTGCTGTAAAACTGTCTTAAGACCATTAACTACAAATGATTGTACCTGTAAGGTTGTCTTCCCGGCCCTCCATAAATATTGGTACGGTTAAAATCTCAAAATCTCTAGTTTTGCAGTACACAAAAGTCATTTGAATATATAATTAAAAGATAAATAACAGACGGTCACATTTTATTTCTGGCTATTTCAACAAATACATACATGTTTAACCAACTAATGCTAACTGCACTCTCAGAGGTCCATCCCCCCAGACTTTGGCCTTCCCATCACTTTGTTAAAAGTTCACCGTCACCACATCTGTCCCTAAAACTCTGTTCCAAAATTGTACTGGCTGATCTCTGTACTTATTAGCAAATTCCTATCTGTCTTTTCAGCTTTTGGTTCTGATCAGAGGTTTGGATATTGCAGTGTGGCCACTGTAATTCTGCTACCAAGGTCTTCTGTGAACAGAATAAATTTCACGCCAGCATTTGGGAGGTTTTCATTTTTTTTCTGAGGTGTAATTTCACTGACACTTATTTTAGGGTTGTTTTTGACAGCTCTGGTAATTTTTCTGTCATTCAACCGTAGTTGTTTTCCTTGGCCAACCTGGAGGTTGCCGACTGCTGACAACAGTGGTTTCATATTTTTTTAGGAAATTTCAAACTGATGATTTGGCGACGCCCAACTTTTGTACTGTGGTTTAAGCATCCAAACTGCTTGCTTTCTTTCACACACAGCTCCCTAGTGTTTGCTTATGCGTACTAACAGAAAACATAGAATCCGACAGTAACAGAGATTAAATATTCACAGCTCTTATGTGTGAACTATCAATGCAACAGGAAACATGTGGTGAATCAGAAAGGTGTGAGACAAATGTCCCAATACGTATGCTTGCAAAAAATTGAGGCATGCAACTGACAGTGCTCTTATTCTTTGTATATGCGTTTAAAGTGCTGACATTCTCAAATTGTGCCTCATATTCATCGAAAAAGCTATTTTGACATTACTATCCCGATACTTATGGAGGGCAATGTGTTGGTTCATACTATCATACTAATACCAGCTATTGTCTATGAAATACATACCTGACAGTCCCAGAAAAGAATAGACATAGCGGAACTCTAGGCCTTCTTTATACGTCTGGGTGGCAGCGTAGATAGGAGGCAGGATCATAATCAGGTTACTGACAGTGTTCCCTGGACAACAACATAACAGATAGAGCAACGGTCATCGGATGATGAATGAAGATATATTTTAGATTATAGCAAACTACAAAACCACCTCTTGAATTGTTTTGAAAAAAAGTGAGATTTGATATGATACTGATATTCCATAAGATGGTCCAATTATATGTTTCATTTAGACCAGTTAAATCTGTTTGAACTGGCCGTTTATTAAAATATATTTTACCACACTAATTGATCACCAATGTGGAGTGATCAATTTATTTAACATACATTTTAATGTATAATTTCAACGCATTAAGAAATAAAACAAAATCATATCTTGTCCATACAATGCTTACAGCGTAATGACACAACTCTGGAATTGAGTAGTAACTATGTATCTAAGCAACTGTCAATACTGACAGTAACTGAATAATGTAACTGTAGGAATAGTTACTAGTAAATAATTTGTACTAGTAGGCTACATCATCAACGTTTACTAGTAAAACTAAAAAAGTGTGCTACTTAACAATTGTAATAGTTACTAGTAACTACAAAATAAGTACTAGCTGCTTATAAACTATGACTAGTAAATTCCAGGGAATGGATGCTAAAACCGCTTGCCATAACTATTTGGAGTTGCTGCAGCTGCAAATCAAATTGTGGTTCTTATGGGTCGGCATTGTGGATAATGTCTTTTTGCAAGCACTGGCCAAAGTGGTTCAACAGGTGACTTCTTCCCAGTATAAACAGATGATACAATGTTAACTGTCATTGCAGTCAATTATAACTGTATGCTATTAAAATGTATGAGCACTTTTCTACCGGCGCGTGCATAAGGGAGTCTCACCACCAGGGTGCCAAAGATAGTGGATACATCAACCATGAATCCTACCTACTTAACGAGGCGGCTCTGCCGTTGCCACAGATGCGAAACCTTTTAGTTCCATCACCTTCACAAACGAAAACATTCTATTAGTCGGGAGTCTCGCTTCCTCTTCCGTCTCTGAGTACGCTATTCCGATCGCCTTTCGCGCTATGTGCGTCCGTGTATACGATTGCATTAGTTTTGGTTTCCTAAATTCTGTTTTTATAAATGCATAATGTTAGATTACTTACAGAATTCTGCGATGTAAAAAGAGACAACATAATTCTCCTCACACCAATCCAGCGTCGAGGTTGGCCGCCCCCAGTATCCTAGCCTGTCTACCGAGGGAGCCATGATGGCAAAAAAGAACAGTAGAGTGGTGAGGGTGGGAGGGAGTGAGGGAGGAGTGTTGGTAGACTACTAAACGGAATTATGACTGAGAGCCTCTCTCCATTTCTACAGTTATAACTAGTTTGGGCATAGGTTTGATGGGCAGGCTAGCTTATTGTCTAAACGTGTCTACAATGCACAAGTGTTTCATTACTCCTTTGCTTGTTACTGTATATTAGAGACGATTGTCTGCGATCGATCCAGGCTCGTAACTAACGGTATGATATAACTTCGCGATTTGCAAAATGGGAAGTGTTAACTTTTTAATAGGAATAGGCAAATGCTTGTGTGCGACTTTCACAATTCTCAAAGTGTCCCATTTACACAGTACTTATTCTGTTGATATATTATAACCAATATTTTAAGTAATACATTTTTTTTAAGAATACAGGCACCTAAAAGCTGTAATTTTTTTTCACTTTAAGTAAACAATGACCGGTCTATTTCTAAGCAAACTGTATAGCCTTAGTACATTAAACTACATTTTCTTCAATTTAAAGTCTACATCCATAGATATGTCTATATATTACATATTTCGTCTCACCGGCTTCCCTTTATAGGCCTTGATTGAATCATGCTTTGTTATTGCTTGATACTGAGAATGCCTCTTTAAGTGGGTTATTTCTACATTGGGAAACACACATTTGTCCAATTGTATTTGTCATGTATTACCTTGTAGTGTGGCATCATCTTGGTCTCGGACACCTATTTCAAAACTAAACTGAGGGTGTAGGACCTGTTAATAAGTCAGCTGGCTAATGTACTGTACATTTAACTAAGGTAACAAGGTAAAAGTGCTGTTAGATAACACATTTACTGTTCCTGTGGCTGTATTCACAATACAGCACTGAACTATGTGCCTTATATCTTATAAAAGGTTACCAGCATATTAAAATAACAATTACTTTTATTATTTCATTAGTGTTGTTTTAGTCCAAACTAAACTGGTTGTCCATGCAGGCTGGCTAAAGTTTGTTTAACTTGCTAACATGCTAACTCGCTTTCTGATGAAGAGGCAGTTTACATGAAAGTGGGCCGGCACTGTAGGTCAACATGCCAGGTTTTTGTCAAGTCCCCTCATAAACCCTGATGGATGTTGCAACCACAGTAATTTGTCTCTGGACTGAGAAAAAAAGTTTGGAGTTGTGTTCCTAATGGAGGAATTGAGGGCTGCCAAACTCCTTGCTTTATTGCCGTGTTTCTACACAAGTAATGATGGGCACTAACATAATGTAAAATAAATTGTTTTTGATATTCTGTGTTTTGGGTAAATTTGAGAAAGTGATTTAAGTGCTTATTCTATTGGTGTGCAATTTATAATTCATAATATTAGGTTGCCAAACACACTATGTGGGTGTAGCTGTCAAGTTCTTCAAAACATGGTAAATGTAACATTACCTTAGACATCATTATATGTTTTTGAATCTACATCAATAATAACTAATTCATTGTTTTGAAATCTAAATGTAATAATGCATAACCTTCTCCTTGCAAATTATTTGAGACTAATCTAGTTTCCATGGTTCTTGTGACTCCTTACCACCAGATGAGTTGAAAAAATGCAATTAGGCTAAGCGTTGTGGTACTTAAGACCATAAGCATAGATTAGCTTGTGTGTGTGTTCCATTTGGGCTTAAGAATTCCAAGTATGTCGATTAAATGTAGAGAGTAATTAATCAAAATATTTTCTATAAAGTGTCATAAGTGATACTATAGGCATTATGTTTTGAATCACATGTGTACGTGTGAATGTGTGCCTGCATGCGTGTTCACGGGTGTTCACAGTCATGCGGGTTTAGGTGGGTCTTCCTTGAGTATGCCTTGAGACTGAGAATACCTTGTCTTCACTGTTCCGCCACGATCAAACATCTGTACATCCTGAGGGGGGCAGCACATGTAAGCAGTGTGTGACACTTCATCCTAGCTGTGCATGGTGCTTCCAGGTTGTTGGCCTCGACTCTCCTTAATATTGCCTTCACTTCTCTTTTTTTGAGGGATTGCTGCTCTGTGTAACAGAGTATGACGTTTTTTTATTTTTTGTATAGTTAAGATTACCATCTGTAGGTCCTCAACAAATATGCTAACTCAGGTGTTAAATTGGGATTTGGGAAGTTGAGGAGGCGTACTTGTGTGTGTGTGGGGGGGGGGGTTCTAACCTATAGCCATGATAGCAGGATTATAGGCGATTACACACACAACAGGTAATATTATTATACCCACACATCAGGTGAGATTTGTATACCCTCAGACCAGGTGATATTATTACATTTTGAATAGCTAATCCCAAATGTCCACCCCCTGCAAACAACTCCATGCGGTTCACTGTGAAAGGGTGTCAGGTGGAGAACTACCCAGTGTACTAACTGTTGTACTCTGTACCGCCTGCATATCCCAAGGGAAAGGCCTGGCCCAGCAACCTGCGCATGGGCTTTGGCGCTTTGGCGGAACAGCTGCTTTCGCCCTGCAAGTACATCTCCCCCCAAAGAGGCCCTGATCAACCCCTGTTATGGGTATGCAGGGGACATCGAACTAGGGTTAGCTGTTCTGATGCATTGTCCATCTTTGCACCTTTCTCCCAATAAAACACTAAGTCTGCATAACTCCTACTTTTGAACTTAAGAGGTGTTACCTTAAAAAGTGTCAATGTCAGGCTAATGCAATTGTAGTTTGTGCCTTGTGGGCTTTCTTGTAAAAACTAGGTGGTAGTTACTGAGTTATTGTGATACTCTGTGAATACTTAGTCAGCATGTTGGAGTCAGACACAACCAACCCCAAGATCTCCATTGGGGTTAAAGGGGAGATTACAAGTTGGGATAACTACACATCTCTGTCTTAGCTGTTCTGGTCTTTCACTTGTTTGAGTTGTCTTTATAACACACTTTAAACAGCTGGGTGAAGTGCATGGCGAAGATGGTTTGAAACAGTCTCCTAGGGGCAGGGCTGAAGTTGTGCGAAGCTAGAAAAAATCCTTCATCAATGAGAAGCAAAGAAGAGCCTGGGTGAAGGTGGCAAAAGAACATAAGAATTGGACCGTAGAGGAATAGAGTAAGGTCATCTCTCACAAGTCAAATGTTCAGCTTTGCCCAACACCTGGTCCAGGTCATCTAATGGTTAGGCGGAGAGCTGGAGAGACCTGCAAGACATAGTGTCTCGCATCCACTGTGATATTTGGTGGGAGATTGTTGATGATCTGGGGATGCTTCAGCAAGGCTGCAATCAGGCGGATTTGTCTTTGTGAAGGATGCATGAACAAAGCTGAGTACAAGGTTATCCTGGAAGAACACCTGCTTCCTTCTGCTTTGACAATGTTCCTCAATTCTGAGAATTGTTTTTTTCCAGAAGGACAATACGCCATGCCACACAGCCAGGTCAATCAATGTGTGGATGAAGGACCACCAGATCAAGACCCTGTCATGGCCAGCCCAATCTCCAGATCAAGAGGAAGATGGATGGTTACAAGCCATCAAACAAAGCTGAGCTACATGAATTAATCTGAATTAGTTTTTTTGCATTATTTGGGGTCTAAAACCAATGCATAATCTTTTGGTTATTTTGACCCGTTGTTATTTTATACAAATAAATCCTATAAATAACAATAGTTTTTATTTAGAATTTGGGAGTAATGTGGTGAGTAGTTTATAGAATAAAAAATAAAAAACATTTAACTCAAACACATACATATGAATAGTAAAACCAGAGAAACTGATAATTATGCAGTGATCTCTTAATTTTTCTGCTGTACATGTCTCATATATCTAAATTAAGCAAACTTTAAAAGATACATCTCTAATTCTCTCTAAGGACAGCACTGATTTGACCTTCAGCCTGTGTTGCCACTAGATGAGGCTTGAAGGCCAGTGGATACACATTGGTGAGGCTGGAGGTGTACACGATGGTGAGGCAGGAGGTGCAGATTGATGAGGCTGGAGTCAGGAGAGTGGACGACGTCCAATACCACTTCTTCAGGGCATGGCGGTAGATTGTATATACAGCTCCGGAAAGAATTAAGAGACCACTGCACCTTATTCTTTCTTTTCCAGAAGTTGAATAGGAAGGTTTTGTGTGAGGAACAGAAGGGTTAAAATTAAGAGACCACTGCAAATTGAATGCTTCTGTTCCTCACTCAAAACTTTCCTTTTCAACTTTTTTGGAAAGAAAAGAAAAGGGTGCAGTGGTGCTTTTAATTTTGTCCAGAGCTGTAGTTTGAGATGGAGGCGTGAACTGAACATGTTTCTTTACAGCTTGTTGTCTAAAAGTTGACGCAGCAGGATGAGGACTTCCCTCAGGCCTGAGTGGCTTGAATGTCTCTTTCTCTGCATCTTTGTTTGGCACAGTGGCTCTTGCTCTAATGGGAGGCAGTGACGGCTTGGCTGCCATGTTGGCTCCATCGACCGCCTTCAAGGGCTTAAAGTTATAGAGGTCAATGTCTGTCACCACGCCAGATTACTCTTGGTCTTGATAGAATATGGGCATGAGAAACTTAACACAATACATATGTGCTGACTGACTCTGTACAAAGGACAATAGATGGGATTTGGTGCTGGGCCCGTTATTGATGAACCCCACACACCCTGCCCATACCTCCTGATAGGAGTTGTCCATGTGACTGTAATAGACTCTATTAACAGACCCATGGATTGTAGGTTGGAAAATACCATTATGAGAAAGCCTGTCTTTACCTGATGATACACATGTATTTTAGATCAGTTCTCTTGTTAAAGGAGTGGTACTTCGTTATCTTGTGCTATATGAGGTACTGTATTGGTTTCCACTATTGAGGGGCCCTATACAAACTGATAAGCGTGTGGAGACAGGAAGGTTAGGATATAGAATACATTTATGTGATTGGAAGACAGACCGAAATTGGAGGGGATGTGCTGGAGCTTTGTTAACTTTGTAATTATTGGAGAACATGTAAGAACTATGGGACTCATCAACATCTTGGACTCATGCTGAATAAAGATGGTTCTCCCCTGACTACCGCTTGGATTCATTTTGTTCAGGGATCAAAAGTGGATAAAATCTAACAGTCTGGATCAGTCCCAGTTGCTTCAGCGTGGGAGGAACAGAAGCCTTACCTTTTGGCTGAGTTGTTGAAGATGCCTTCAGTCCTTCTTGACTCTTCCCATTGCATGTGGCACTTCTATACCAATACTCCTTATACCTTTTCTAATCATGCTGGGATCATCCTTTTCTAATCATGCTGTACCTTTCCTCACCTGTCAGCTGGGAGGGGCACATTTACCTGGATCAGATATTATATTGTGTCACTACACTGTCAGAGCTTTCTTGGGATGCCAGGGGAGGGTAAACATCAACATTACTAATTGGTGGTCAGTGGCACTGTCACTATCACCACCATAATCAACACTGGACGTCATTATAATCAAAATGCATGATGTTAGAAGAACAACATGATGGAATTTAATCAATGTCTTCTTAACCTCTGTCTGGTAGTCGTTCATGATAGTCCAGGTCAGGGATTGAGCTTTCTTAGCTTTCTTTTTTCTGCCCTGCTCAAATACACAGAACAGCCATAACATTATGACTCCTGACACTGACTGAAGTGAATAACACAGATAATCTCTTTATTATGGCAACTGTCAGTGGGTGAGTTATATTAGGCAGCAAGTGAACATTCTGTCCTCAAAGTTGATGTTGATGGCTAGAGGACTGGGTCAGAGTATCTCCAGAACTGCAGCCCTTGTGGGGTGTACCCAGTTTGCAGTAGTCAGTACTTATCAAAAGTGGTCGAAGGAAGAAAAAGTAGCGGACCGGCGACAGGGTCATGGGCGTCCAAGGCTCACTGATGCATGTGGGGAGAAACCCCTCCCCAGTCCACTTCCAAAAGCGCCTACAATGGGCATGTGAGCATCAGGACTGGACCCCAGAGCAATGGAAGAAAGTGGCCTGGTCGGATGAATCAAATTTAAATTTTCCTCATGTAAATGGCTGGGTGTGTGTGTGTCGCTTACCTGGGGAACACATGGCACCTGGATGCACTATGGGAAAAAGGCAAGCTGGTGGAGGGAGTGTGATGCTTTGGGCAATGTTCTGCTGGGAAACCTTGGCTCCTGCCATTCATGTGGATGTTGCTTTGACACGTACCACCTACCTGAGCATTGTTGCAGACCATACGCGCCATTTCATGGCAGTGGTATTCCCTGATGGCATTGGCCTCTTTCAACAGGATAATGAGCTCTGCCACAAAGCAAAAATGGTTCAGGAATGGTTTTAGGGACAGAATCAAGTTCCCCAGATCTCAATTGAATTGAGCATCTGTGAGATGAGCTGGACAAATAAGTCAGATCAATGGAAGACCCACCTCACATCTTACATGACTTAAAGCAGAGGTGTCAAACCAGTTCCACTGAGGGCCAAGTGTCTGCAAGCTTTTGCTCTCATCTTGTACTTGATTGATTCATTAGGTCACTAATTGGTTAGTTTCTACCCTCACCTGTTTGTTTTGGTCTGAACTGGGAACCAATTTAAAGGAAAAATCCTGCAGACACTCGGCCCTCCATGGAAGCAGTTAGACACCCCTGACTTAAAGGATCTGCTGCTAACATCTCAGTGCCAGCACACCTTCAGAGGTCCATGCCTCGACAGGTCAGTGCGGTTTTGGTGGTAAAAGTGGTACCGTCACAATATTATGCAAGTGGTCACAATGTTATGGCTGATTGGTGTATGAGTGTTTCATATTTTCAAAACGTTGCCGTCCATCTCTTGTGCAGTGTAGCAGGCTCATGCTGACTGAGTAATAGTGATGTGCAGTTCGGGATTGATTTGTTCTTTTTTAATGAATCTTTTTAGTGACTCTGGACTCACAACTACTTTTTTTCTAGTGACTGATTCAATTGTATCACTAATTCTAACATCTGGCAGTGGATCGATATCATGTTCACTTGCTTCATACCCAGGGCCACCAGCTCAGTTTTCTGATCAACATCTATGTACATTGACAGAGAAAAATAGATCAAGCAAGCAACATTATAAAGACATGATTATTACCAAAAATGTAATGCAGGCTATAAAAATGAATATACTGTCATTAGATGATTACTGATGACATGATAAACACTGATGAATACAAGCACCAAGCCTTTGCTTAAAAAAGACTGACTCGTTTATTTTTATCATTCAATTGAACGAATGTTTAATTCATTTGAACGGCTGGCAGTGAAGTTCTACCCAACAACACTAAATATGCTGTCCTCCAGCTCAGTACTCCGTCCAAACGCTGGTAGTTTTATATTAGGAAAGAAAGGTAGATCTATCCGGCAGTATTATAAGAGATGCTTGTAAATGAGAATTGGACGCATGGTACAATAACGAATGGGTAGAAGTTTATCATTGATTATCATGATGAACAAATCAATGTGCACACGAGTGTTAGCCTAGCATAAGTAAAGATGTGAATGACGGACTTGTTCAGTTTTATCATTCAATTGAACGATTGTTTTGTTCATTTGAACAGCTGGCAGCGGAGTTCTACACTTACTACTGAATACGCTGGCTCCAAGCTCTGTAGCCTACTCCATGAAACCGCTGTTAGTTTTACGCTTGCAAAGATAGATCAAGCTGGCAGCATTATAAAGACATTTGTAACAGATAATTGGATGCATGGTACAATTAATGAATCTATAAAAGTTTATTTTTGATTGTCATGATATCCAAACAAAGTGTTTGCTTAAGTAAAAAAGACTTGTGAACGACTGAGTTGTTGGTATTTATTGCTTGATTGAACAATGAGCATTTGTTCGCCACGGCGAAATGCGGCTTGATTTTATTTCAGTATCAATTTCAGTAACACGATCAGATCTTAAAAAAAATTGACATATTATTATATTTTCTAAAATGTTATTTCAGTTTGAATTTTCACAGGGCTCTAGGCCTTCTGGGGACATAGGCGGCTGACAACCCTGCCTAATGGTAGCAATCGCCACTGGGTCTTTGCATATCAAAATGATCAAAACCACAATTTCAATGCTTTCAATTTGATGTGTCAAACTGTTTTTTGTTTTCCATTTTTCATAATTCACATTAGCTATAGCTGACACCTGCCTGGAAAGTAGCCTTAAAACATAGATCAGAGACTGCAGTTTTTTTAATATTATTAGGATTGATTTAGTAATACATGTGACTAGTGCCATTTGTTGTTTGATTGAAATCAGTCCTCAGTTCATGATGTTAACTAGATAGACCAGTAAACCAGCTAGCCTACCTAGTCTGTTTCCCTAAGCAACAAATAATATGACATTACAAAAATTTGAACTCACAAATTTCCCAAACTCACAATGAGATATTCTGGTAATAGTAGACACACTGTAATTATTTACGCCTTTGAATAAAGTTATCACGTGAGTAGTTTATCTTTTAGACCTAAAGTAGTAATAAAAAAACTTTAAACAATAAATGTTCCTTATTATTTTCATTGTCTTCTAAGAGCTGTCAGTACAGAATTTACTCTACCTGAATAAAGAGTTATTAATCACCCCAAATCATTTTGATGTTGATTTGTCAATGCTTAAATAAACAGCTAAAGCCACATAACCTGGGATTCCAATTCAAGTTAAACAGTCTTGAAAACAAGCATGCTTTCTTTTGGGATATGACGTAAAAAATTTAATAAAAATAAATAAACAGGGTCAGAGGAAACCTGAGAAGAATGCTGATCATACATTAAAGGTAATGTTCAAGGAGATCATTCTTAATGTAAAAATCCTGGGATCTACCCTTAATGTAAATACTCAAAGATAGTGTGGGGATGATGACTAGCCTGGAATCCAAACTCAGTATCAATCTTTTGTGAAAGGGGCAAAATTCTGTTCGGATCCCAAGTAGAAGATTGTGTTGGATTAAATCCATTCAAAGTGAAGTTTGCCTTTTTTGCCTTTTGTTGGTACAGATTATAAAATTGGAATGTGCTCTACAATAAATTTTCACACTCTTATTTCTTTGCCTAGAAAGATCCTTTTTAGACTTCATTGCGTTATAATTCATCTCTCATCTTATCTCCTTTGGGCCGGACCAGTCTACCAAGGAAGAGGATAGAGTTGGTCTTGGTGTCTTTCACCAGGAAGATGAAGGGATGGTCAGCATAGAACAACTTGGGGTTCTTCAGCTTATCAGTACCAAAGACGCTGGTGTCTATGGGGTTCCCATCTGTGCCCCACTCCATGGCAGAGGCATGGAAGACATTAGAGAGGTACAGGTCCTTCTTCCCAGAAATGTTGGACAGGTCTGCCTTTTTCTTATCCACAGCCTCAGTTATACCCAGAGCCCCAAGATGTTTCTGTGTGAGAGGAACAGAAACAGAGATAAAAGGGGAGAACACATGAGGATTATTACTGAAATCCTTCAAAATGGAGCTGTTGAGGATGGCTGCCTTTTTTCGTGCTCCAAGCATTTCATTGCCATAACTTCTTATTACAAATGACAAATAAACCTTTTGAATTTGGAACTTGACATTTTTAATTTTGAACTTGAACTTTTGAAATCTCAGCCACATAAGAGCATCAGTTCTATAAATGCTGCTGTTACCAATGACCTGGGTAATTTCTAGGCATTTCCAGTACCTGGATATTGTGACTGACTTCCATGCTGACTTTCGGCAGAGACACAGCCACAGCAGTCTCCTTGAGCTTGCTCATCCATGTGTCTAGCTGCTTACTGGTCAGCAGCTTCTCTAGTCTCTCCAGTGGCTCTACGTTGTAGGGCATGAAGAATACCAGGCTGGACTTCTTATGGGCAAGGGGCATGCTCAGGATGAACAGCTTATTCACGGTGTCCTCATGAAAGCCATAGAGACCTGCAGGTACACCAAGTATAGTTACAGAGTAAGACATTTCTAAAGGGTGGCTTTCACACTGTCATGATCAACTCACAGTTCAGTCCAAATGAAAGATATTACATTTTTTTGGGGGGGGCAAAATACCCCTTATAAACGTGTGTACTATTCCATGCATGTGACGATTTTCATTTCATGTGAGGTTAGTGATATTTTGATTCTATTAATAGATAATTCACATTAACAACATATTACACATCTTGCCAAAAAATATTTGTTGAAGTCCTGGATTGCATCTTCAAAGGCATTAATGTAATTAACTGACCTGTGCGATGCATCATGGGTACTCCAATGGTGTGAGAGCGGGGCACCAGAAAGCCACGGTTGTCCACCATGCGATGGTGGAACTGTTCATCCCAATGGGCTTTTCAGACACAAAGTAAATTACAATTACATTGCAAGTAAGTAATTATATAATTGAATAAAAAAATAAACAAAAGAGAGGATGTTTAGCAAATATTTGTGCTTTGTAAGAGAGAACGAACGTTTGAAGAACATGGCGTTGATGATCATGACCCCATCAGTCTTCTCCACATCTTTGGTGACCTCAGGCAGCTTGCCGTTGGTGGACTTAGCTGCCCAATCATTGATGGACTTCACAGCGCTCTTTTTGTCTTTGAAGTTGATTTTAGTGTGGTCATAGTTATAGTGCTTCTTGCTGTTCTTGACAAAAGCATCTATGAAGTTAACCGTGCTGGGGCCGTAAAGGCGATTGCTGATTTTCCAGGTGACATTGCGGGCTTTGGTGTCAGTGACTTCCTCAAGGAGCTCGGCCAAACCCGCATGCAACTGTTCATCCTTCACCTTGTCGGCACTCAGCATGGTCTTGATCTGAGAGGCAGTGGAGGCCTTGCCCCCGAGGGCAACCAAACCCAGGGATGATGCCACCACCACAGGGGAGATGAGGATGTTCTCCATGTCCTTTTCCTTGGCAATGTTCTGATAGAGGCTGAAGGCCAAGCTGGCACTGTTGTCAGCCAGGAGGGTGGCGTGGTTACTCAGGACCTTGTCTGCTGATGTGGCGGTAGCAGCAGAGGCTGCCATGGCCAGGAAGGCCATTGCTACCAGGTTAGTCACAATTTCTAGCAGGTTAGTTACCATGGCTACCTGGTTAATCACCCACTTGGTGTCAGCAGGACCTGAGGGGACATGGAAACAGACAGGGTTGAAATGTGAGATTTTTACAGTGGATTTACTTAAAGAGAATCAGAGCAATTACAGCCTCAAATCCCTCATGTAGAGGAAAATGCAATTATATTTGGCCTGGATTTTCAGAACAGGACCCTATGTGGGACTCGAGTTAAGGAGATCGTTCAGTTCTGCAGTGTTTTTTGCTATTCAAGGAGAATACGTATGACACATTAAACAGGCTGTGCATTTACATGTCAACTTTTG
This sequence comes from Esox niger, assembly GCA_016801105.1. Lineage (NCBI taxonomy): Eukaryota > Metazoa > Chordata > Actinopteri > Esociformes > Esocidae > Esox > Esox niger. The sequence continues at coordinate 25,476 of JACXGJ010000662.1, forward strand.
AAGTCATACATTGAGGGCTGAAGTTGTACACTGAAGGCTGTGACCGCAATAATATATTTTCCTTCTGGATAATACAGAATTTCCAGTCAGGTTATCTGACTACCCATGGGGACTAAACAGACAAGCAGCAACAAGATCTAAGCTGCAGAATCTAAACAAATGGAGGGTATGCATCCTCTGAAGCCTGGAATGGATGACCTTCTTTCCACAGTAAAAGAGAGTTTAGCTCAGTGAATTCATTTGGCCGACATTAACTTGAATAGCTCTCTTGGTTAGTGCAGGGTGTTTGCCATCATGGGGTTCTGAGAGCTAGAATGAAATGCAGTATTGTATGTTGCTGTGGATATGTCGTTTAAATGACTTTAAAAGTCTAGAAGTGTTATCTATCAGTTTGCTCAGATGGTCATTCCTTTAATGCTTATTCAAAGCTTTGTTTGAAGATCAGCTTATATTAATAGTGAACATTCTCAGTTTGCAGTATATTTGCTGTATATTAGATTTACATATGTATTACTTCAAATCACAGCAATGTAATGTTTTAAGCCATAAATTAGAAACGTCATAGCCTGTAGGTCTACAAATAATAAACATTGGTCAAGCCTTCTCTTATTCTAAATAAAACCCACAAATCCCCTCTGCCACTGTGTTTGAAGAGGATGTTCATTCCAGTTGACATAATCATTAATATCTCTCTGAACATGTGTATAAATTACACTGATCTTTTCCCTCTTGTTAATCTTTATAATACCTGCTTTCTACTCTCAATCACCAAGCGCTGTGTTACTTTGTGTTACAGCCCCCTGGAAGAGACAACTGTGAGTCAGATCAGAGTACAAATAGTCTGTTGCTGGGTGGCACAGTTACTAATCAAGTAGGCCTACTGTTTGGGCAGCACTGTCACTGCTATGTAATTCATTCAGTAACTTTGGACTGTTAAGATGAAGCATCTAATGACATTAAAAAAAAATATTCGTGCATCTTTTTTAACAGGCAAGCAACATGCTCAACAACATCAAGCTTTCTTGTAATGCAGCAAAACATTATTTAAAGGCATTTAATAACCCTAAGCCCAAAATGGAAGGACATCTCACATTCCTCGTCAGTAGTTTTCCTGCACTTAGAGCACTACAGTGAGTCCCCCTCCCCTTGGTCTCTCCCATAAAATTTTCCTTTAACTTACCAGACTTTTCACTCTCCCAGTGTTCACACGGACAGATCCTTCAGCTGGTCTATATACCGTGGGAAATCAATGTCTAAAAGTTGGTAAAAGGAGAATTTAAATTAGGTGCAGGGATTTTCTATGCACAGTGAGTTGAGCTGAGTCCTCCCACAGTGTCCAGTTACTCTGAAGCGCGGGGGACTCTTCCAGGTCCTAAAGCCTGATTCTCCGGTTCTGTGTGTTTTATATTCCTAAATGAGGCTGTATTATTTTCTTTCTGTAGTAAACTGGCAAACTAATACAACATCTGTACTGTTATCCACTGTATAGTTTAAGACCAAGCATCATGGACCAAAATGATATCTCAACTACAAAATAACGCTGCAGAAAGTTTAAAACTTCAGATAGACAGATCATTAAATATATCAAATTCCATGAGACCAAATAATAATAATAATTGTTAGTGTGTTAACTAACCGTGGAATTAAACTGTATTCATTATTATGATTGCAATAAAAATGTTTCCTAGGTTTTATTTTCAATCCCTTCATTCCCTCCCCCCAGTGCCACGTCTGTGTCTGTGTCTGTATAATTTGCAAGGCAGATAGAATGGGGTGCGGGATGTGGGATGTCTCAATTCCAACCACCATAACGAGACTGCACAGCCTGCTAAATCATTATCTCATGACGTCTCTCTGTACAGTTTGACAGTATTTCCCCAAGTTATTCCTTCATTCTGATTATTCCCAATCTAAAGTCATAAGAAAAAAAAAAAATTGTTTGATTTACATAGAGCCAACATTGGTCTTAGAACTAAAAAGGAGAAACTACCCAACATCTTCATCTATTTTATAAAAAATAAATTCTGCCAGGGAAGTCAATTACAAGCAATATATTTTCAATAACGGCCTGGCAGGTGGTGAAAGTCCTCTAGTAGGGAAAGGATATAAAATAAAAAGAGAAAACAAAATTAAATAAAAAGAGAAAACAAAGACACAGGGCAACAGCACAATACTATCAGAGACATTAGAACCGAACAAATCAAGACACCACTAAACTGTGCTAGACATATGAAGGAAACAAAACATAACAACAGCACATGATGACAGCATATGTGAGAAAGAACTGATCCAGCACCAGATATTATTGCAACAATACAGCAGGACATGAACATGTTTCAACATGTAGGCAAATAATACACACAAAACATAGCTCTCGGCTATGATTAATATGGCTGTATTTCTCAACTAAATTCCCCACTGATTTAGGAGATCGGTTTGACCTCATTAACTTCCTTGGTTTGGTTTTACATGCAGATGGGGTTTCAAGCAAACTAGCCCAGATTAAAGCAGTTGAACATCAGCACTGTTTGCAGTAGGTGTCTATTAAACTGAAACTCAATGTAATTAATTACCAGCAGATGTTCAATTAACTGAAGAAAATGCATAATGATGTAATTGCTTGAAGAGAACCTATTTACATAGTGTTTAAGCTTATTTTGTGCCTTTCTGCACATTTCTACATACTCTTACATACCAGTTATTTTTTATTATAGTGAGGCTTTGTACAGTGAAATGGTTTATACTATAATGCAGTCTGCAACCAAGATTTTAAGGGAAAAGGATAACATTGTTCTCTGTCATTAACAGAAGACTTTATTCTATTACGGACCTACACAGGAGACATCCAAGCTAACCGTTAGTTATGCCTCAAGATGTATGTAACAAAATCAACAATAGCAGCATGCATATCCAATCAACATATAGCAGGAAAATCAGGAGGTGGAAGAGGATGTGCATCCGTTTCCATGTTGTCCAGCGTCCTCTAGGGACCCTGGTTTCACATCCAGAAATAAACATGTAGCCTAATGTGACCAAAGGCATTCACAGCTAAAGCAACAGTTTGTTCCTTCAGAACTCATTATTTTGTATTAAATACAATCAACTAAATCAAGGGACATTGGGGTGAATTTAAGTATGTATACATTTTCTTAAGTTTTTATCAAGTTAATCTGTTCAAACAACCATCAGTGTAGATATGTTATAGCTCATACTTCTCATGTGACTTCATCTGTATATTGTTTTTCACAAAACCGGAACTTTCCCCTTAAGTCTGAGAACTGTAAGGGACAGCAGTGTCACATCATGTGATGTAAGACCTCAGTATAGTTGCCCTCAGAAAAGGTGTTTCCCGTTCACCTCCAAGACCAAACCGACTCAAAGATGCAATTTATTCTAGTTCTGTAATTCAGCAGTTCAGGGCTTGTCTGGAATTAAGATAGTAGGATTTAGTACTCTGGAAATTAGAAAGTGTGGATATTTTCTTATTCCAGTACTAACTCCCGCTAAGATGATATCACTAGTCTGGACACACTGGGTCATTCAAGCTATCTTTGAAGACCACTAGATTGCGTAGAAACAACATGTGTCATACAAAAAAATATGGGTGTCCTTTTGGTCATATTGCTTTCACACTAGGGATGTTGTTTATAGTGCTTGTTAACATTTGGACTTGGGTAAATGTTGTGAAGTGTGAGCTACAGAAGGCAACGGCATCCTCTGGTGGTTGAAAATATGCAAACAAATTTGACATATTGCATCCAAGCCTGACTTCAAGCAACAGTGACACATACATGAACAATGTTTCCCCCCAATAATAACTTGAGTAAACCTCCAATCCAGATGTTGTAAATTAAATACATTTATATCATACATACCACTCAACTTCATATCAGCAAACAACTTAAAAGATAATTAAAATAACTTAATTCAGTGAATGACAGCTGGGCAAACTGTTGTACAGTACAGTACCTGTTTAAAGTGATATATGTTGGCATGCTAATAGCAGAACAAAAAAACAAAATTGTTTATAACGATTTGATCACTTGCTGACTTTGTATGTTTCCATTTATCAGTCTATAATTGTAATGGTAGATTTATTTTAACAGTGAGAAACAACAAAAAGTTATATGAATTGATTTGCATTTTAATGAGGGTAATACCTATTTCATCCCCTCTCAATCAGAAATATTTCTGGCTACCAGGTGTCTTTTATACAGGTAATGAGCTGAGATTAGGAGCACACTCTTAAAGGGAGATCATCACCGAGCAGCTTGGTGAGAAGGTGACAACAGTTGGTGGGATTATTCGCAAATGGAAGAAATACAAATAAACTGTCAATCTCTCTTTGTCTGGGACTCCATGCAAGACCTCACCTTGTGGAGTTGCAGTGATCATGAGAACGGTGAGGAATCAGCCCAAAACTATACGGCAGGATCATTTTAATGATTTCAAGGCAGCTGGGACCATAGTCACCAAGAAAACAATTGGAAACACATTATGCTGTGAAGGACTGAAATCCTGCAGTGCCCGCGAAGTCCCCCTTCTCAAAAAAGCACATGTACAGGGCCATCTGAAGTTTGCTAATGAACATCTGAATGATTCAGAGGAAAACTGATGGATGAGGCCATGTACCGTCAAATCTTGGGTGAGAACATCCATCCCTCAGCCAGGGCATTGAAAATGTGTCATGGATGGGTATTCCAGCATGACAATGACCGAAAAAGACACGGCCAAGGCAATCAGTGGCATAGAAGAAGCACATTAAGGTCTTGGAGTAGCCTTTCTTAATCCGATAGAAAAATCTGTTTAGGGAGCTGAAGGTTCAATTTGACAAACGTCAGCCTTAAAACATTAATGACTGAGAAGATGTGCCAAGAAGAGTGGAACAAAATCCATCCTGAGATGTGTGCAAACCTCGTGGCCAACTACAAGAAACATCTTACCTCTGTGATTGCTAACAAGGGTTTTGCCACCAAGTACTAAGTCATGTTTTGCAGAGGGGTAGAACACTAATTTCCCTCATTAAAATGCTAATCAATTTATAATTTATATCTGGATTTTTGTTGTTGTTATTCTGTCTCTAATTGTTCCAATAAAACTACCAATAAAATGATATACTGATAATTTCTTTGTCAGTGGGAAAGTGCACAAAATCAGCAGGGGATCAAATACTTTTTTTCCCCTCACTGTATGTTGTATTAAACACTTCAATCCACATTCCCAGCTGAAAACATTCATGGTGTTTAATTTAAGACAATGAACAAAATTTAACAAGGTACATTTTTAGCCAATTTGTATGGGTGCCAATGTTACATTTTAGGGAATTTCCTTACCACATTAGAGGAACATGGCCAATGTAAATGTTAGATCACGATGATCCAATCAAGTGATCAGAAGAATTCAACCATAAGCTCTGTGTCTTGTCACTAGAATCTGGGTTCCTTCTCCAGTCACCCAATTTCAACTATTGTTTTTAAACCATCTACATACATAAACTCCTTAAAACTCCTAATAAAACTCCCCATAAATCGTTACAATCAATCTCCAGCACAGAGCACTCAGAGAGAGCCTTAAAAAGAACGAGTACACCTAATGTTGTCTGGTCACCTACTGTAATACACAGCTGGATCTTCCAATATGCAGACTATAAATTGATTGCACCTCCGTCACTCAGTTGCATCATTGCCATGGTCACTAACAATCTAGATAGCGCAGCCATATTGACGACCAGAATGTGGGGCTAATGACTTTAAATGGGGACTATTTAGTTTAATCTAGAATAGATTTTAATTGGAAATAATATTGCAAAAGTAAGCTAATATTTATTTGAAACCAATGCTGACATTATCATGATATTACACAATATACTTGGTCAGACGGCAATATTGTCATTAGCGAGTAAATTCTGTCAAGAATAGCTAGCAATGCTAATGATAGCTAACTAAAGTTTGATGGACTACCCTCAATATTAAATATTAACTAGCCAATTTAAAGTTATACTGCATATACATTATGATAAAATATTTTGTTACTAATTATTATTTATGACGTAACATGCAGTCTATGAATACTCTAATCCCAGCTGTATTATTTCTGTTGAGATTGGGTCACAGAGTTGCTGATTCAATTACATTTTTCAAGGCTGTGCAATTGGGGCATTCAGCTATTGTTTGCAAACAAAATCTGAAAGCAGTTCCTTTGTGCAGGAACTTGGATTTGTTTTTTAAAAAAGCAACACCTCCACCTATCCTTAGCCTATCAGTGCAAGAAAAAGATACCATCAAGATTTAGGCTACCGTCTATGTGTAAGTTTGGAAAGAATGTATTCCCACTTGACAGACCTCTAGTAGATGTAGAGGGAGTCTCAGAGACAGTTTTCACAGAAGCTCAACACAACCCCAGTCTCAGTGGATAATCATACTGGCCCAAAAGCTGAACACAACCCCAGTCTCAGTGGATAATCATACTGGCCCAAAAGCTGAACACAACCCCAGTCTCAGTGGATAATCATACTGGCCCAAAAGCTGAACACAACCCCAGTCTCAGTGGATAATCATACTGGCCCAGAAGCTGAACACAACCTAAGTCTCAGTGGATAATTATACTGGCCCAGAAGCTGAACACAACCCAAGTTTTAAAATGCATCTGCCTTAGTCTTTTAATATAAAAAACATGCACAAAGTGCACAAACACTTTACCTAGCTAACATAAATTAAAAACACCTCACTCTACAAACATATGCCAATTTCTTAAAGTTTCCAAAGAACTAGTCCAAAGGGTTGATGACTGCTCTGAGAGATTGGAAAATAAAGACAAAGGTTTTGTATAGGATCAGTAGTTTTCTTTTCCAACTCACAAAGAAAGGTACAGTTCTGTACCCATTACATTTTTGAAAAGCTATTTCTAATATTTTTCATTAATTGTTCACATAAACTTAAGTTACTCAAGGGGTTCCCCAGGGCTCAGTACTTGGTCCCCTATGAGAGAAAGTAGGCTTGAGAAACTTAACACAACACAGATGTACTAACTAACACTTGAGCACAGGTGTATAGATAGGACACACGTCCTGTCTATGCCTCCTGCTAAAAGTTGCCCATGTGACTGCCATGGGCTTGAGGGATAGGACCACTGACCATATGTTGACACAACCCATACAAGGGTCATTTAGGCCTTTCTTATTGGAGGGTATTTGGCTGGGTTTGACACTTGGCCGCCTCCCTTTTATTAGGTATAAGTACTGTGGAACTTCCTGTATTCTTTGGAGAGAGAGAGAGGGAGAGAGGGAGAGACCTGTTAACATAGACGTCTCATGCTGAAAAAAGATGGCTCTCCCCTGACTTTTGGTTGTATAACTTTTTGTTCTTGGACATCATCAGAACAGGAAGCTAACACCTACTATTCATCATCTACAATTGTGCTCATAAGTTTGTATACCCTGGCAGGAATATTGAAATTTTGGCATTGAAGTTGAAAATATGACTGATCATGCAAAAATACTTTTATTTAAGGATAGCGATCATATGAAGCCATTTATTATCACATAGTTGTTTGCTCCTTTGTAAATCACAATTATTACAGAAACACTCAGATGGCCCTGAGCAAGGTGACACACACAGATGAAAATGGTAATTAAAGGTGAATGTCCCACACCTGTGGCTTTTAAATTGTTATTAGTGTCTGTGTATAGATAACCAATGAGTTGGTTAGCTCTTACATGTAGAGATATCACAAGAACTGATACCAAGTTGATGCCAAAATTCTGAAAACATGACAGTACTGGTTTTTGTACAGTGCCATAGGTACTCTGCTTTGACACGTCAAATAAAAACAGTATGAGTCACGAAATGTGCATTCGAAGCAGGTGATAAGGGAGTAATAAATGAGTAAAAACCACAATACAAATGGTTCCCTCAAACTTTTGAGACTAAAGGAGGAAACATTTGTAACTTAGCAAAGCACGTGAAACACAGATGTGTAGATTTATTTAAAGAAATCAAGTTTCAATTCATGTCACATTTACAATGTATCCAAAGTATTATATAATATCTTTATCCTGAAATACAATGTCCCATTATTTTTGTTTAAGACAGCTGGCTTTGCTGTGTAGCCTAGCAAAATATTTTCCATATGAACACAAAAGGCTACCGTGTTTGCTAACGTGATGTAACCGTAGATCGTAGTAGTAGGCTACCGTCCTTACTGTTCAGTCTGTCATCTATCATCAAAATATAACGTCAGCGTTTAAAATAAATATTTCTGGACAAATGGTCTGTCACCATGTCAATAAATGTAAAAAAATGTTGCACTCTGAGTAGATCATGTTTAGTCTGCTGTTTTCCTAAGAACATTAGATTTATTGTTTTGTTTTCATTTTATACAGTGGTATCGAATTGAGTATCGAGAATCGTGGAATTTTGCTGGTATTGGTATCGACTACTACGTTTCTGGTATCATGACATCCCTACTCACGTGGATGACCTGAAAAGGCTAGATACTGAGCCATGGGCAGCAGAAAAGAACTGTCAAATGTCAAGCGTAACAAGGTAATGGAACTTTATGGAGATGGAAAAGGATATAAAAAGATATCCAAAGCCTTGCAAAGGCCAATCAGTACTATTTAATAATTTATTAAGATTGATACCAAGCCAAGGTCAGGTAGACCAAGAAAGATTTCAGCCAAAACTGCCTGAAGAATTGTTTGGGATACCAAGAATAACCCACAGGTGACCTTAGGAGAAATACAGGCTATTCTGGAAGAAGATAGTGTGGTTTTTTCAAGGAGCACAATATGATGATACTTGAACAAAAATGTAGCCATTACTAAGCCAATGCCAAAAAAGCCTGGTTACAATATTCTGACAACACCTTGACACACCTCACAGCTTCTGGCGCATAGTAATTTTGAGTGACGAGACCAAAATAGAGCTTTATGGTCAAAACCATAAGCGCTATGTTTGGAGAGGTGTCAACTAGGCCTATAGTGAACAGAATACCGTCCCCACTCTGAAGCATGGTGGTGGCTCACTGATGTTTTGGGGGAGTGACCTCTAAAGGCATGGGGAATCTTGTGAAAATTGATGGCAAGATGAATGCAGCATGTTATCAGAGAATACTGGCAATTTACATTCTTCTGCACAAAAGCTGCGCATGGGATGCTCTTGGACTTTCCAGCACGACAATGACCGTAAGCACAAGGCCAAGTTGAACCTCCAGTGGTTACAGCAGAAAAAGGTGAAGGTTCTGGAGTGGCCATCACAGTCTCCTGACCTTAATACCATTGAGATCTCAAACATGCTGTTCATGCAAGACGACCAAAGACTTTGCATGACCTGGAGGCATTTTGCCAAGACGAATGGGCAGCTATTACCCCTGCAAGAATTTGGAGCCTCATGGGCAACTATTACAAAAGACTGCATGCTGTCATTGATGCTAAAGGTGGCAATATTCGGTTTTAAGAACTAAGTGTTTGCAGACTTTTGAACAAGTGTCAGGAGTATTTTTTTTTCTTTTTTGCCACGTTTTGATTTATGATTGTGCTATTCTGTTATGACCTACAGTTGAATGTGAATCCCATAAGAAATAAAACATGTGTTATGCTTGCTCTCTCATGTTTTCTTTACAAAAGGTACATATATTACCAATTCTCCAAGGGTGTGCAAACTTTTGAGCACAACTGTACAGCAACATTAGCTACCTCTGCACCTGCTGTTCCAGTCCCATGATATAATCCCACAAACACACCATGTGGCACCAAGTCGTGATCCACATATCTGAAGCAGGTAGTCTATTGCTCCTTGCCAGACATCCTGAGTGCTGTCAATAACAATGAAAAACAGCACAACTGGTAGACTGCGTATATATTCAGATATTCCTCTTATTATTGTGTTGCTCATGAAGTTCAAAATCTCATTTTGTATCTGTGGACTACTGTAATCATATCAACAAATTAACCATGCACTGAGTCACTTATCTTCATTTGCCTGATATTTCAGCAGTTGAGATAAATTCCACTCTTCAATCTCATGGCATTGAAAAATTATACCCTGCCTAGCAAGATACATAACTGCACCGACTATCTTTTGAAGACAATACCTAGCCTCCTCCTGTTTCTTAGCCTATGCACTTGATAGCTGTGCATCTATTGGCCTTATCACTTAGGCATTGACAGTTGTTGCCATTACAGTGTCGTTGAAAGCTAACTCTGGCATTTTTCCAATTGTTAATGCCCCTTGAATAAAATGTTTCCTCAACCTTCTTTTTTAAAAAAAATTTTGATGGAAGAGCTATATTGAAACTGTCAGTATTCTTTGAACTAACTATCCTGGAAATGTAGAACATTATTGGCAAGCCTTTGTACTGCAATGGGCTTAGCATCATGTTGGTTGGTCTTATCACCAATAATGTCCAGATCTTAAGACTGAACTGCACTGCATTTCCTGCTTCATCCTCTGGCTCTCCTCCGGTTGCCCGGCGTGATGTCCACCAGATAAGTCAAACTAGTTGCGTTGCGCCGGAAGTGATCAGCTGTCAATGAAGCAATCCGAAAAGGTACATTTCCAATGCGACGTTGCATTGTGGAACGATTTGTGGAACGCATGCGTTCAATAATTTCAATATGTGCTTGGTACTGTTGTGATGGTACGATGGAAGTTCAAGTTCCCTATGAAAAGTGCACGTGGCAACGAGTGGCACATAGCATGGCCATGGCCGACTAATAAAAATGTCAGGTTTATTAAACATTATATTATTTACAATGTCAAATCTACATTGTTCAAGCTAAATGTGATAATCTGCTAAATAAAATTATTCAAGTGGCTACAGTAGCCTACCTATCCAACTCAAAAAACGAATTTAGTAGATGAATGTTGAATGTTGGTGTTAGCTAGTATTGTATCAACTACTGTACAATAAGAACCATTCTGCTCTAATTTAGCTGAATCGCCAGCACCTGTTTTCCACAATATAGCAGGCTCTCTCATTCAACTGCGCAGATATAAGTGTATTAGCAATCGTGCTCAAGGCAGTATTTTTGGAGTTGATGTCCCGGTGGCAATTGGCCCTATGTACTTTGGTCCTATAGAGCAGATTCTCTAGACTGCTAAAATTATCTCCTCCCTGCTTCCGACCATATTGCCTTGCGAAAGCACATGTGTGAAAGGAAACATGCCAAACCTATTAGTGTTCTTTGTACTCAACAAACATAATCTGCCTGATTCTGATAATTTCGTACAGGTCACTTTGTAATCTGGGACCCTTGTATTAGGCTTTAAAAAGCCTAAATCATTTTATGTATACCGAGATCAATATCACCAATTAAAAAAACAGATTAATAGTTGACAAAGACAGTAAGCTGAATAAGAAATATCATATTATTCATAGAAATTGCTTTCATTCATAAACAAAAAGTAATTTTTTCATAAAGAATTCCAGTACAATTCTCTACAGGGGAATTATTTGAGCTACCATGTTAGCACATAAATAAATTATATTAAAATTGTATTACATTTTTCTTTTTGAATCTACTAATATTCAAGCAACATAGACTAACTGATTATACAGGTTATTCATCTAAATTCTCCCTTCTCTTAAAATTGGTGCTACTAGGGGAACAAACAGGCATTGCCGGTGAGAGACCCATTAATATTTGTCACGCCATTTTCTTCTGCACATGTTTCATGATACCAATGGCTGCAGATCACACAGGACAGCCGCTCTTCTGTGCTTTTGGCAATGTCTCTGTTTCCATAGGCCGACTAATGCGGCTGGAGAGCTAACTGATGTGGAAGTGATCTGGATCGCTACAGTTAGCAAAGTATGGTACCAGAAAACATGTTAGCTCGTTTGGTCTCTAAACAGACAATCAGTTTGCTGATTGTAGGCAATTTCAGGAAGTCCCAAATTGCATATTTCCCCCATTAAAAGAACATAAATGACTGTCCCAGATTACCCAAAGCATGTGTCCTACATTATCCCTCATATTTTGATATTGCGGGACAACAAAAAATGCTTGAAAAATAAAAACTAAACCACATTTTTAACACTAATCCATATTTTGTTGCTTGAATAGATCACAAAAAGAATTTGACAACAACTAGCAACAATGTCTTTTTTATGACAGATTTATTCCCCTAATGTTAATCTTAACGTTAAGGCCAGTGACATATAAATCCTATGTCACTGGCTTTTTCGTGCAATTTCCAGAGGAGCATCTGATTTGACAGTAACCCTGTCCCATTCTGTGAGATCACCCCCATGATGTCATGTGATTTTTGTTAAATGACACCCATACCAAACCTATAGTAAAAATCTTGTTGACTAGATTTGGTTAGAACAGGAAATAAACACACTGGAGCTTAGGTGTCCCACATTTCCCAATGTCCCAGAATACCCGAATTCACACTACATCCGACAAAAATAACCTAAGCCTACTCTAATTATGAATTGGTTGACATCAGGTGTGACAAACTGTTACACTTACGCAAATTATTATAATCCTAGAAAGAAAATATTGCGATGTTGTGACTTATAATTCTAAAACACAAAATTTGTATAGAGACAATTCGTGCAGGGACATGTCCCTAGCGTCCCTATATATAACTACGCCTGTGCACTACTTTAAAATGATAGAAGGCATTCAGCGCGATGTCATTGCAAAAATGCGTCATATCCAAGTTGAATCGTCTATCCATTTCTATGTTTCTTATACGCTCTAGGCTTTGGTGAATTAGAGAATGGCCGAGTTGGACGGAGGGTAGGTCTAAATCACAGCTCCACCCACACGGTGTCGAAGGGATTTCGGTTCTCATGTATTGCGAAGTGCGTAAATTAAACCTTCCGTGACTCTGAATTCTGCGAGCAATTTTGTTGGAGTTTTGGAATATTAACTACATGCGTTGTTTAAAATATAAGTAACACTGTGGTATAGATGTGTGTTCGGTTAATGAATTTGATGGTTTTCCGACAACTTGAAACCAGAAACTTTGGGGGATTTATTGAAGTCGGACAAATTTGTAATAACTTTAGAGGAAGCAGGTATTGGTAAAATATCACGGCAATGGGGATTCAGCTTTGATAGACACGGACTGGTTTTATGACATTTGCTTTGGAGAAGAAGATACAGTCGTGGAAGGAAGGTAAGTGTTGACGTTGTGAGCAAATTAAAGGATTACGCTGCATGTAATCCGATCACTGTCACATAGACTCCTGAGTATTACCTGCAATAAAGATTCTCCATAAAACCATGGTGTTACTTACATTTGGTTTAACTGGGTATATTGTAATGTGGATTAATTGTTCACAAAAAAAGGTGTTAATTGGCATATATTATTAGACCACAGAACCGGACAGTTTTATAGAGGACCACGAGTAAAACCTCACTGTAAAATATTGGATTTGTCACTAGCCTAAATCATCCGGTCACATTTAAAACGAAGTTGCTCAACTTTAACATGTATGATTTCTGCCAATAGTGGTGTTCATTGCCTACTACGTAACCGTTTTGTTTGACGTTTTATGACCTGAACAAAATGACCACACATTAGGATATTATTTTAAAATGTAAATTATGAAGAAATTCACTTGCATAATGGCTAAAAGCCGTGATTGTAGCTGTAATTCTAGTTTAATTATTGTTTTTTTGCAGCACTTCTGCAATTATGGTGTAGGCACACAGCTGAGTAATCATATTATGGTTACCATAGTTACAACTTCATGTGACGTTCTTCCCAAGATATATCTCCGGTGCCAATTAAGAAATTCATTTGGTACCTTGGCATGAAACATCCCTGGGTTGCTATTCTTTTGGTCCTCTGGTTTGGTTTCATTTTTGAAGATAAATATAAGAGAAAGTAAAAATGTGCTTTGTATTTGATTAGATACTTCTGGGCTGTCTTAACCGGGTCATTATCCTAATCCTTCCACCACCTGATAAAGTTAGGAACATAACACAGTGTCAGCAAAGGATATTATGGCACAAGCCATCTCTGCAGTGCTTGATTTGACATATATGGGTCATATCTGAACCATTTTAACGATGAAGAGGGAACTGCCAGTAAATGTTAAATGTCCTGCAATCAATTTGATGAGAAGCTAATGAGTACATTGGTATAATGAAAAAACTTTATTCATGAGTGAATGAATGAGTGATGTAGGAGACTGGAAAAATGTGGCAGGGATCGACAAAGGCCTGCTTATTAACACTCATGGCATATTAACATTCATGCCATTGAATCTGTGGATTATTAGATGAAAATCCAGGTCTGATGATTCTGCTGATCCCCGTATTTTTTACCTCTGCTTTTTCTGAGCGGCCAACTCTAGAACACTGCTACCATCAGAGGACATTTCTGGAACATTATATAGTTGGCCAATTCTAGAGCCGATTTTTCAAGGACGTTAGACACCCAGAGAAGTCTTCTCAGGTATACTACCATTTAAAAGTTTGGGGTCACTGAGAAATGACCTTGTTTTTTAAAGAAAAATATTCCATGCCAGAAATTGCCAAGTTACTGAAGATCTCTAACAATGATGTGTACTACTCCCTTCATGAAACAGTGCAAACTGGATCTAACCAGAATAGAGAGAGGAGTGGGAGGCCCCGGTGTACAGCTAAGCAACAGGAAAAATACATAAGTATGTCTAGTTTGAAAAATGTGTTTAATTAAATATGTATGTCTAGTTTCATTAAATAGTACATGCAAAACACCAGTCTCAATATCAACAGTGAAGAGGCGAATCTGGGACACTGTGCTGCCTGTAGACCAATCCTACAGAACAGGATTAGTCCACAGGAATGGTGGTACAGGAATAGTTAAACGTTTATATAGGATGCTAATTGCTTAATTTATATTTGTACAGCTTTTTCTTTCCTTTCTAAAAAAGTTTAAAAGTTAAGTATTGAGTAAGGAACAGAAGGGGTCTTTCATATTCATTAAACCATTCACTGTCATCTGGGAAGACACACAATAATGAACCCTCTTTCAAAGTCACTTAGATCCTTTCGTCTTGCCATCTTGTTCCAAAATTAAGGTCAACTGGGCCTGCTCAGAGTTTTTATACATGCCACAGAGCATGATAGGATCATAATTTCATTATGGTATAATGCGGTACACATGTATGTAAGCACATTCATTATTAATTCAGGTTTTTCCTTTAATTTGATTTGTCATTTGCCTATATTAAGCAATAGACACATCCAAACAAACCGTCCATTGAAATGTATTGTATAGAATACCTGTTAGAAAATGTGTAATAATGTTGTATATACTGTCTATCTCTGGCTAATTGCTGTAGAAGTGCAGCAATTGCTTTAAAATCATAATAAACTATTCCTAGACCATGCAAAAACTGGGGGGGTGTTTTCCTGTTTGGCTCAATCTATGAAAGGCTGATAGTGAGCTGGCCCCAGCGTCATGGAAACAGTGGACCTGACACAAGTAGTTGTACACAAACACAGCTGAGCTGAGGAGATCAAACTGCACATTTTCGATCATACTCTCAGAATCTCTATTCTGAAAATTTGAAAGTAACAAGGGAAATTCAATGGTCACTTTGGAACATTATCAAAGTAATGCTCTTTTCATTTGCCAGTTATTCACAGGATTCAAGTTCACTGACACTTTCCAGATTTGTTGGTGTTGTTAATAGGACCGGTCAATATTTTGGGCTTTCTTGCTTAATCTTGTATGGTAATACATTTGAGTGGAAGATATTAAGTACACTAAGATAGATTAATTTGCTGTCAGTGGAATAAGGGTCAGAAAGATCCCCCTACCTAAGGTCGCTGGGGGATTTGTAATTTTCAGTTTATGATTTTGTCTCGTTTATTCCCATTATTCACATATGGGACAACTCAATGTTATAATATTACTAATGCTGAATGCTAGTATTTTGTTTGATATGGATTCCATACTGTTTCAACATAAATCTTAGATTTTGCCATTTCAATCTGTTTAGGCTATTGTCACAGTTGGCCAGTACTGTTGATATCCTGTCCTGTGGAGTTGGTATACTGTAGGAAGACTGATTGGTTTGTTTTAGTGTTCCCACACAATGAACTGGACAGACATAAGTTGAATGTGTGTCGACATGCAGTTTTAATCCACAGCTATGAAAGCTATTGTGTTTCATTCTCTAAAAGGGAGGGTGAAACATAATAGTGTAGTAGTGTTCTGTTTTACATACTGTAATCAATACTTTGTTGAATGTTGAAGTTCCTCACATAATTTTGTGTTGTCCTTTGACTGCCTCAGTGGATTTAGTTCTGGGTGGTGAGGTTAGAGTTGAGTGTCAATTGCAAGGATATTGATTGTTTTTTTTTCTGTCCAGTTAGACATGGCCTTGTCTCTCAAAGGGAAGGTTTGCCAGAGACTGGATGATGTGGTTCAGTTTTACAACAATAAAAAAATATACAGTGCTCTTTAGAACAATTGGTTCTCTTGGTAAAGATGAGCAAAAAAGCTCAGAAAAATATAGAAAATGTCTTAATGTATGAAATGGTACATAGAAAGTTGCTCTTGGTCTCATGTTGGGCAGTATGTTGCTTTCAGTCATTTGGTACAGCCACCTTGTGTCTTAGTAACAGCTTTATGTGGTTTGCGGTAAGCACGCACCAGTTTTGCACCGAGTGATTGGACTGATTTTGGCCCATTCCTCCTTGTACAATTGCTCCAGGTTGTCCTGATTGGTTAGACGATGCATGTGGGATGCCATTTTCGAATAATGCCAAAGGGATTAAGATCAGGACAAGATCACTATAGGACATAAACTTTTTCTTTCGAGAGACGCTCCAATGTTGCATTGGCCTTGTGCTGGTGATCATGTACTGCTGAAAGGTGAGTGTTCTATCAAAGGTCAGTTTTTGTGGATTGAAACAGTTTTTTTATATTTCCCTGCACTTTGCTCTATCTATGATTCCTTCAATTTAACCCTTTCCCACATTGCAGCTGGGTCACTAATGCTCTAGCACAATCCGGAGGTGTTTTCAGATTATACTGATTGACTAATGGCTTCTTTCTTGCCAATTGCTGATGCATGCCAGTGTTACGCAGAGCTCTGGGCATGGCTGACTGGTGCACAATTACTCCAGTTTTGCAGAGTTTGTTGATCTCTGTGACAGTCACAAGTCTCCATTGTGTTTCATCACCATTTTTTGATGGACAGCCTTTAAGGCCATGGAACCTTGTTAAGATTTATGGCATTATGGACTGTGTCAAGTAATAGGCCATTTTAGAGCACAATGTTGTTATTGATGTTTAATCAGAACTTTTGAATTAGATAACGTTTGGCACTAAATCAATTGTTTCTCATTTAAAAAGCATTGCATTGATAACCCACAAGCACTAGTATTTCTGTTTCATTAAACCTTTTTTCAGTCCTACACAAAAGTCTTTGTAAACCACAATGATCACCATGTTGTCAAAACTAAATTAATTATTTGCAATTCTTACACGCAAAACACTGATATTGAGGTGATAACACTAACAAGACTACAGTGAGGGGAAAGTATTTGATCACTTGCTGATGTTGTACATTTGCCCCCTGACAAAGAAATGATCAGTGTGTAATTTTAATGGTAGGTTTATTTGAACTGTGAGCGACAGAATAACAAAAAATATCCATGAAAACGCATGTTAAAATTTTTATGAATTGATTTGCGTTATAATGAGGGAAATACGTATTCAACAACTCTGAAATACATGACTTTGTATTTGGAGCTAAAACCCACAGAGGTCCGATGTTTATTGTAGTTTGCCATCAGGTTTGCACACATTGCAGGAGGGATTTTGTCCCACTCCTCTTTGCAGATTTTCTCCATTAAGGTTTTAAGGCTGATGTTTGGCAATTCGAACCTTCAGTATTTTCTATGGCATTATGGTCTGGAGACTGGCTAGGCCACTCCAGGACCTTAATGTGCTTCTTCATGAGCCCCTCCTTTGTTGCCTTGGCTGTGTGTTTTGGGTCATTGTCATGCTTAAATACTCATCCCCGAACCATTTTCAATGCCCTAGGTGAGGGAAGGAGATTCTCACCCAAGATATGATGGTACATGGCCCTGTACATCGTCCCTTTGTGGTGAAGTTTTCCTGTCCCGTTAGCAGAAAAACACCCCCAAAGTATAATGTTTCCAACTCAATTTTTGACGGTGTGGATGGTTTTCTTGGCGTCAAAGGCAGCATTCATCCTCCTCCAAACAGGGCGAGTTGAGTTGATGCCAAAGAGCTTGATGTTGGTCTCATCTGACCAAAGCACTTACACCCAGTTCTCTGAATCATTCAGATTTACATGGGCAAACTTCAGCTTTGTGTAGGTCTACAATCTTGTTCCTGAAATCCTTGGCCAGATCTTTTGGTCTTGGTCATGGTGAAGAGTTTGGAATCTGATCGATTGATTGCTTCTGTGGGAAGGTGTCTTTTATACAGTTAACAAGCTGAGATTAGGAGCACTCTCTTTAAGAGGGTTTGAAAGAGACATGGTAGCCAGAAATCTTTCTGATTGAGAGAGGATAACATTTTCTTATTTTCTTAAATTGCAAATCAATTCATAAAATCTTTGACATGCATTTTTGTGGAGTTTTTTGTTGTTATTCTGTCTCTCACTGTTCAAATAAACCTACCATTAAAATTATAGACTTACAATTTCTTTGTCAGTGGGCAAACATACAAAATCAGCAGGGGATCAAATACTTTTTTCCCTCACTGTAATTACTTATCATGTAACCTGGATGTTGGCAAGTAGAATATGGGCCACTGGTAAGCTCACCTGTCTTTTGGAACTAGGGATGACAGCGTCAGAGAAAGATGTGGAGGAAGAAGAGTAACGATCTCTAATGAGATTCATAGCACTAATTGACCATTGATCTTGTACTTGGCATGACAATGAAAGAAGCTGGGCTGAAACAACATCCAAACCTTGTAAACATATCTCATTGCTTTGCTGACTACTCGGTTTTCTGTATTATGTTAATGTAAACCTGATATGGTATGAACATGCTATTCTATAATGTGTATATATAAAATAATAATTGTTGTTGAATTGTAAACCACCAGTTGATGGTGTGAGATGATGCATGATTTCTGATGCCCACATACTGGCCAATGTGTATAAAACAATAATTATGGACAATGTCCTTTTTAAGGAATTGAGCTACTGTAGTGAGAAAATATAGCCTGAGATAATTGACACCTGTTCAAAACAGGATGCTTAGGATAAGTCAGAATGAAAGCATGTCTTTTCATAATTAGAATCCTTTACCTGTGTAAAAAATGTTTGGGGGCTAAGCGTAACCCTAAACCTAACTTTGAATGTTTCTGGTCCCCACATGTATACGTACTGTACACGTAGATACACACACACACACACACACACACACACAAACACACACATCCCACTCTCGGTGGGATGGAGACAGCAAGCAGACTGGAGTGGCCCAAGCTAATTTTAGAACAGAGCTGCGATCAAAGAAAAGCTGTGCTTGTGGCACATTTGTTGATATTACTTGCTAATAAGTGAGTTATAAGTCCAGCAATGGGGAAGTTGCGGCTTCCTATAACAAAACTTGTGGCATTCATTTCAAGCGTTTTTTGAATTGCAAGTCAAGAAACAAATGCAGGCATGCCCATGACACTTCACCATGGGTCATGGTGTAATTAATTGTTTTTACTTAACATTAATGTTGTTGCTGTGTAACTTCCTGTTGAATTAAGTATTTAACCATAGAATAATACAACGAATGACAAAGAATCTAGAACAGAAGTATCCAAATATTCTCCAAAGTGCTATGGAAAAACTGTCTTTGCCAAAGTAACGTTTGAATCAAATCTACAACCTCTGGTGTTCCAAGCGCAATGCTCTGCCATTGTGTTTCCAAATTCTGGAAACAAATATGTGAACCCTTGGGGTCCCCAAGACCAGGATTGGGAAACACCGCTCTACAAATTGAGCTACAGGGGACCTGTCTTCTAGACAAACTCTGTAAAGTACTTTTATATTCTTGAAATATAATTTAAAAAACATTCCTGACTGTCTTCTCCTTCAGGGTTCCCTGTTTGTTGGGGGATGCTAGCGGACCAGTGGCAAACCGAGGCTGAAGGAGCATGGTGAAGCACCAACCCTTGCAGCAGGTCTATGAAAAGCAGCTTTGCTTGTCCTTCCTCACTGGGATCTATGGGTGTCGCTGGAAACGCTATCAGCGTTCCCATGATGACAGCTCCAAGGTGAGAGGCAACTTGCAAATATCGCCAAATGCTCTGCTGTAGACAAATTCTGTATTGTGCGTTCCGCCTATTGGCAACATGCCTGTAAATATTGCAGAGGACTACTCAAATCAACAAGTCAGTGAACTTACTATGAAAAGGAGTGATATGAAAGTAAGTTCCAGAAATAATTGACACTGAAAAACGTTTTATTTTGTCTGTTTACCAAAATGAATTCAAGTTACAATTTCAGTCTCTCAGCCTTAATTTTAGAGTATTCACATTCAATTTGTTTTAGGAATTATAGCTCTTCAATATGTAGCCCCCACTTTTTCAAGGGACAAAAAGTAATTGGACAGTTGATTCAAAAGCTGTTTCATGGACAGGTGTGGGGCAACTCCTTTGTTATTTCTTCATCAATTAAACAGGTAAAAGTTCTGTAGTTGATTCCAGGTGTGGCATTCACATTTGGAACCCACAATATGTGGTCAAAGGAGCTCAAATGCAAGTGAAACAGGCCATCCTTAGGCTGCCCAATCAACAGTTTGGTACATATTCTGTGATAAAAAGAACGCACTGGTGAACTCTGTAACACAAAAAGTCCTGGATGTCCACGGAAGGCAACAGTGGTGAATGATCATAGGATCCTGTCAATGGTAAAGAAAAACCCCTTCACAACATCCAGCCAAGTGAGGAACACTCCAGGAGGTAGGTATACATTATCCAAGACTACCATCTCTAAGAGAAGACTTCAAGAGAGAAAATACAGAGGGTTCACTATAAGGCGCAGACCATTCTTAAGTTCAGATTACACTTTGCCAAAAAAAAACAGCCCAGTTCTGAAACAGCATTCTTTGGACAGATGAAACTAAGATCAACATGTGCCAGAATGATGGGAAGAAAAAAGGATGGATAAGGTTTGGGATGCCTCATGATCCGCACACTAAATCTGTAAAACACACTGGAGGCAGTGTGATGGCATGGGCATGTATGGCTTCCAATGGCACTGGGTCACTAGTGATTTTTGGTGATGTGATGGGAAACGTGAGCAGCTGGATGAATTTTGCAGTATATAAGGACATATTGTTTGCTCAGATTCATCCAAATTCTGCAAAGCTGATTGGACGGTGTTTCACTTTACAGATGGACAGTGATCCAAAACATACTGTGAAAGCAACCCAGGAGGGTTTTTTTTAAGGCAAAGAAGTGGGATATTCTGCAAAGGCCGAGTCAATCAACTGATCTCAGCCTGATCAAGCATGCATTTCACTAGCTGAAGACAAAACTTAAGGCAGAAAGACCCATGAACCAACAACAACTGAAAGGAGCTGCAGTTAAGGCCTGGAAAAGTGTCACAAAGAAGGAAACCCAGTGTTTGTTGATGTCCATGCGATTCCTGCAAAGGATTCTCAACAAAGTACAAAAAATGTACATTCGATTTATTGTACTAATTTGTCTGATTACATTTGTGCCACTGAGGTAAAATGGTTGCAATTCTTAAACGTTTCATACAAATATTTCATACAGTATTTTTGTTGAAGCCTGTACAACAGTTGCATCTTCCATTGTTTGATTAGAAATCCATTGTGGTGGCTTATCAAGCCAAAAATATGAAAATGTTGTCGGTATCTAAATATCTCCAGACCTAACTGTATAGAGAGACCTCCCATTTTGTGTCCTTTCATCTACTCTATGGTACAGACTGTGAGAAGGCTAGTCCTTAGGACATTTGGAAGGTCAAAAACGTTGTTTCACTGAATCGTAATTAACAGAGAACAACTGAGGGCCCATTCAGAAGTAAAACCTCTACATCCACCAGATGCACTGAATTGTCATCCCATAATTTATGTTTACCTACATAAATGGCCCAAAAATGGAGTCTGTGCTAATTTGGATAATCTGAAATGTCTACAGAACATTTTGAATCTCTTCATCTGACATTTACTGAGCACCATGCTGAGGAAAGTATTGGTGGTAATGATGAATTAGGAATTGGTTTGCCTCAGACCAGTCCTGACGACAGGATTTGGAAGTTTGGCCTCCTAAGACATGGTATTTGTAGACCTGCACAAGCAGTATTGTGTTTGTGTGCATGTGTTTGTGTGTGCCTACAAACATGAACTCTGTCCTAGTTTGGCTTCAGAGAAATTACATAACTATAAACTATATAATATTACATTTGTTCATGCTTATAGTGCATTTCTTTGCTTAGCAGAATGGACAGTGATACGTATGATATGTTAATCTGTACTCCTTTTGAAAAATCAAACCTCATTAATAAGAAACAATATTTTAATATTATATTTTTGATTTGATTGTAGCTTTTGATTTTATTGATCATAAACTTTTGCTGAAAAACTATTTCATGGCATTTTCTGCAATAATTTTGACGGAGTAATGTTTCTAATACATGTTTTCTTTCGTGGAAGCCTCTCTAATCTAAAACAGGTTGAGTGGGGTGAGTTATCTATTTTGTTTTATGTATTTGCTAATGACCTTCCAATGACCCCGTGTAAAGCCTGTGTGTCTGTGAATGCTGATGACTCAGCATTATACATGCCAACAACAACAGTAAATTACTACAACCATTAGCTTCAGTCATTTCTAGAATGGGTGTTCAGCAATACGCTGGTCTTAAATAGAAATGTAAAACACTGTATTTGGGACAAACATCTCGGTCAATTCTAAATTTCATTTAAAAATGGGGTTAAATAATCTGTCAATAAAGCAAGTTGTAGGTGTCAAAACTGTTGCATGTTACCATAGATAGCAAGCTGGCATGGCCCAAACAAACTTATTCAGTAGTTACTAAAATGAGAGGAGGCCTGTCTGTGATAATGTTGGGAGGGCACTGCTCTGCCCTCTACCAGACATGTCCTACAGACCAAAGTTTGGTCACACAATGTACTGCAAATAAGGACATAGGCATAATGAAGCTGGACCATAACAGCAGCATGTATTGCCTTTCAACTTAATGTACATGGTTGACACATTAATATGTCAGTTTCTTTTGGCTAACAGTAGAAAATAGTTTGTTACAGGTCTTTGTAAGAGGTATTGAAGTTGGAATTAAACTTAAACTTAAGAACCTTGTTGATTAAATGTACCCCTACATCTAGAATCTATCCATTTATATTCAATGAATGGGGAGCCTACATGGGTGGGCAAAATAACAGAAGCACATAACAATATATCAAGTAGCTAATAAGGATCAAGTACAAAAACTGTTCTCTCGTGATGTTCTAATATTCCAGAATGACAATGCCCTCATGTCATTATTTGACATGTTTTCTAGGTTTATTGTAGTAAATCTATATTGCAACAAAAAAACATTTGCGTTCCCATACGCTGGTTGGCTACCCACCAGAATGGCTGGTACGGACTGACACATTTACCTGTCCGCAGCTAACCTAGCTTTTACCGTGTTTAACAGGTGGCACTGTTCATTTTATTTGCTGTAGTTAGGTTTTGATATAGGTTAATGTGAGGTTAATCCAGTCCGTTTGTTTTATGTTGGTACGGTACACACACACACACACACACACACACACACACACAATGGCTGAGTTTGCAGAGTTACAGAGGCAAGCAAACCAGTGGTGCAAACAAAAACAGTTTTACAGCACTACTTTTGGTGTCCCCCTCAAGAATTACTCTTGAGAAAAGTTTATGTAATTGTCGCCTCCAAGGTTTTTATCAGATTTTCTCCCCTGCATGGGTGTCTCTTAAATATATACAGTTTAGTACTTTCTAAACCTTAAAAGTACTAAACCTTTGTGTCATGTGAATAATGATCTTGTCTAGTTATTAAAAAAGTCATGAAAATTGTGTGCCACTTTAGTCAACAAAATGGACTTACAGTGGGGAGCACAAGACCCTCATTACATTTACTGCCTATAAAAAATAACTGTCTGTGCTATTGACAGTTCATTGTATCTGTTTACTCTCCTCTATCATGCGCACATTGTTCTTGCACATACAGTGGGGAGAACAAGTATTTGATACACTGCTGATTTTGCAGGTTTTCCTACTTACAAAGCATGTAGAGGTCTGTAATTTTCACCATAGGTACACTTCAAATGTGAGAGACGGAATCTAAAACAAATATCCAGAAAATCACATAATATGATTTTTAAATAGTTAATTAGCATTGTATTGCATGACATAAGTATTTGATCACCTACCAACAAGTAAGAATTCCGGCTCTCACAGACCTGTTAGTATTTCTTTAAGAAGCCCTCCTGTTCTCCACTGTATTAACTGCAACTGTTTGAACTTGTTACCTATATAAAAGAAACCTTTCCACACACTCAATCAAACAGACTCCAACCTCTCCACAATGACCAAGAACAAATAGCTGTGTAAGGACATCAGGGATAAAATTGTAGAACTGCACAAGGCTGGGATGGGCTACAAGACAATAGGCAAGCAGCTTGGTGAGAAGGCAACAACTGTTGGTGCAATTATTAGATAATGGAAGAAGTTCAAAATGATGGTCAATCTCCCTCGGTCTGTGGCTCCATGCAAGATCTCACCTCGTGGGGCATCAATGATTATGAGGAAGGTGAGGAAACTATACGGCAGGACCTGGTCAATGACCTGAAGAGAGCTGGGACCACAGTCTCAAAGAAAACGATTAGTAACACACTACACAGTCATGGATTAAAATCCTGCAGCGCATGCAAGGTCCCCCTGCTCAAGTCAGCGCATGTCCAGATCCGTCTGAAGTTTGCCAATGACAATCTGGATGATCCAGAGGAGGAATGGGAGAAGGTCATGTGGTCTGATTAGACAAAAATAGAGCTTGTTGGTTTAAAGTCTACTCGCCGTATTTGAAGGAAGAAAATGGATGAGTACAACCCTAAGAACACAATCCCAACTGTGAAGCATGGAGGTGGAAACATCATTCTTTGGAGATGCTTTTCTGCAAAGGGGACAGGACGACTGCACCGTATTGAGGGGAGGATGGATGCGGCCATTTATTGTGAGATCTTGGCCAACAACCTCCTTCCCTCAGTAAGAGCATTGAAGATGGGTCGTGGCTGGGTCTTCCAGCATGATAACGACCCGAAACACATAGCCAGGGCAACTAAGGAGTGGCTCCATAAGAAGCATCTCAAGGTCCTAGAATGGCCTAGCCCAAAACCCATGCAGTACAAGCACTATTCTCTTGCCAAGACCATGTACTGTATATGCCACTCTGTACTCTCTTAATATTCAAGTTGGATCTGGTATTGACTTGGCAATTGAGGATAGTTCTTCCACAGTCCTTGCTTGACCTTCCGGTGTTTATATATAATTGCTTGGTACTTAGTGGTACTACTTTTGAGTGGTAGGCTGGTATTTCTCAGAAACAGATTACCTCTATCCTACACTTCGAGCCAAGAACTAAGAAATGAAATGCCTAGAATGTTTCTGCTCAAGACTAATAAACCAGATAGCAGGTCATGCGTTAATGTTGACATTTCCTGCAGTAGATGGACACATTGGTTCTTACCTTAGTCATAATGTGTAAATTAATTTCTTTCTTAAGACACAAATAAAACAAAATTTGCTGATGTACATATTTTCATGAAATATCACATAATTATGTTATATAATACATTGGACACATGTGCCCTAATATATTGCCCTCTTTGAAAAGGTAATTGTTTCTGCAATTCATTATTTCCGTATTTCCGATATAAGATTAACATTTAAGAATGGTTATTGGACAGTGCCATAAACATATATTTGACCCAAATCAAATTTTATAGACCTGAATACCTATTCTATGGTCTTAATGAAAAATGTTATGTAACACCAGTGCCATTGACTGAATGTACAACTTGATTCATTGAGAGTTTAAGCCTGGGAAAGGAGGATGGAAACATGGAATGCAGGCATTAAAGTCCAATTAAATGATATTCAAAAATGCATTAAATATCATAGGTAATTTATTTAAAATTGAATTGTGATTATTTTTTAATAAATTTTTAAATGAGCATTGTTGACATTTTTCTGATTGAAATAAGTGTGATTTTGAGAGCAAAGAAAACCTGGAAAACAGTGTGTAATTCCATTAGGCTTGCCAGTTCAAAAAGTAATTGAGCATATTACTACATCATACAGTAGTGAGATTTGTCTGGGGACGTTTCACAAAAATAATAGTTAATCATACTGTGTTTAATTATTACTATCAGTGTTCATCCCAGTAGATGTAACTGGGTGGTAGCAGAGTGGCAGTGTTTATCAGAGTTAGAATTAGCATGAGGTGAAGACCTTTGTGTGGGAAAGAGAAGGAAGCCAAGACACAATCTGGATGAGTAAATGATGGGATTGGAAGGTCAGGATTAGACATCATCAGCTGGGTGACAATGAATGAGTTGTCCACTGATACTGAGACTCCTTCACGATCTGCACTCTGCTAAAGTAAGACTTCATGTTTCCTCGTTGACATTCCTGTCAATAGGATTGTCTGAAATAGACCCAGTAAAAACAAAATTCCTTTGTGACTATCCTTGCAGATGTGTAAAGATAGTATTCATACCCTTGCTTTAAGCGTTCAACAACACCCCATTTCATCAAAGATATGTTGAAAGTGTTGAAAAACAAATCCTCATCTACAGTGTAATAAATTTGATCCTTATTTATTTCTATATTCATCTCACTTTTGTTGTAGCAGGTGCCTACAGGGTGTACATTGCCACCAAACAGGGTTTGAGAAAAACACAACATACACTTGAGTTCAGATGTTGTCAAAAATGGGTTCATATGGTTGACAAAGCACCTCACTCTTAACCAAGAAGAGTTAAATGGTAGTAAGCCCAGTAGGAACTCACTGCTGAAAGAGAAACAGATTGGAGTAAAGATACAGTATATCCAAACAAGTCTCAATACTTCTGGGAAAATGTCCTGCGATGAAACCAAATGTGTGTTTTTGGAAAAGTAGATTATCACTTTGTTTACAAGGCAAGGAAGCATTGAAAGAACCTGTCGAAATCACTGCTGAAGAGTCTATTTACGGTGGAGAGGTCAGCCTGCTGAAGGTCTGGTGCAGTCAAAACAGCCAGGAGCAAAACCGTACAAGGGGCTGTTTGAGGCTCAGCTGTCAGTTTTAAGCAAAATCTTTCAAATTCATAGAGTCCATCAGTATAGTGATGATGGCACACCAGCAGATTTACTGCTTAAAGCAACTGAATCCTGTCCTGTACATCAATTGTAAATTCCATCTATAACTCCTCCATCACGTAGTTTGGGTCTCTGTCTGCAAAGCATTGTATGAGCCAAAGATGGTGAAACAAAGGGATGTTAATGGTAGAACATCTGTTCATGAAGCTATATTGTTTGTTTATTTTGAGAAAATGATTAGGTTTGAGCTATTGACCATTTCTGATTGAAAAATGCTTTAAAATCACTTAGTAATTTCCCAAATTGAAAAACTATAAAATAAGTGGTTGTTTATGGTAGAACAGCTGTCCCTGAAACTATATCAGTTGGTTATTTTGATAGAAGATTTATTGGGTCCAAACTACTGCACATTATTATGGATAATTGCTTTAAAAAGCATTAATAATTAACAAAATGGATAAATTATAAAACATTAAGGATGTTGATGGTAGAACAGATGTCCCTGAAGCTATTTCAGTTGTTTACTTTGATACATGTTTAATTGGGTCTGAACTATTCAACATAATTTATGGAAAATTGCTTTAAAACATTTTAAAACAACAAGATGTTGATGGTAAAGCAGCTGTCCCTTAAGCAATATTGGTTACTATTGACAATTTTTGATGGAAAATAAGCTCTTCCATCAATTTCAGAATAGAATTTTCAAATCATTTTTATTAGGAAAAATGTGTTGGTAGAACAAGAGTATACATGATTGTCTACATGGATGTCAGTGAAATTTAGTTTACTTAATTAGTTAATGGGGCAATACGTTAGATTTGACAAAAATGTGACTAAAACACAAGAGCATTTTGTTGCCTATAATGGCTGATAACCAGACTAAATCATTATTCAAATGCTGAAAATGTCACAAAAATGTTAGAAACTTTTTGTCCGAATGACTAAGCCTAAACTAAATAAAAAAAGGGTGCCAAAGTTAACACTGGCTTGTGTCCAGCCTCATCAGCCGTGATAGAAGGGTTTTGAAAATTCACTGCTTGTGTGTGCTTGGCAAATAAAACCAATATCATTTTTATTATTGTTGAGGTGCAGAGGAATCAGTGTTAGTGTATCTGGACAATTGGTTCTGCCAGAGACTGATGCCAGCGACTACTGACAGCGACTACTGACAGAGACTACTGAGCATGAAGACATGCAACACTTGGCAGCTGCATTCCTACATTTTGTCACAAGGATTTCTGGTGAATCAGCTGAAAGCTAACGCCCATGACTCCGTATTATCACATTTCCTTTCTAGACCCAGAGTTATAGTTGATCAGTTGATAATAATGTGTATTTAACACAAAAGCAAGGTGGAATGCTTTCCACTGTGCTTAGCCCAATTTCATCTAGGTAGTTCTGTGCCATTTTTTATGAGTCATGGCGTCTATAACAGCTGCTGTCTCCCCCGGACTGCTATGGATGCCAGCACAAGATTAACTCCAAGTGCCTGACCCTTCCTGTCACCTGAATTGAGTGCTCCAGATATCAGCTTTGAGCATGTGGCTGCTAGTCTTTTTGGACTGCCTACTTGATGGTGGTTGCTTATATCAACAGATTGGGGGTGCTCTTTTTGGCTATGGGCATCATAACTTCCCAGCCGTTTCAACTGTGGCTTAGTTATGGTGTCCAATGTTACTACTGGACCGAACTCTAAGCTGTTCCGCTCATATTGGATGGTGAAGGCAACTTCCATGACATACAACAGTAAAGAGCATGTGTTGTCTAGCAGAGTGCGAGGCCACTCTACTAGGAGAGTGGCAAGGTCTTGGTTGTTTTAAGCCTGACACTGGCAAAGATTTGTGCTCTAGCCACCTGGGGACCACCTCAATTCTTGGCAAGGATTTGGACGCCACGGCTCCCAGTCTGGCTCATTGCGTATCGTCATGCTATAGAGGCCAGAGTGTCTATGAGGCAAAGTGATTGCACATGACCCTTTGGTTCCTCTGGAATTTTCTGTGAATTAAGATTACAGCATGTTAACCTATTAAGGTTTCACCGCATACCCAGATTTTGTCATAATGTGTTTTGGAATTCTTTAACTTATAGTTATTTTTGACTCTGTATGAATTTTAATGAATGCCAATTAACTCAACAGTATGAACATTTTTTCTAGAAAGTTAATGTCTCATTCTATTGTGTGTTCACCAGTGGGAGTGTGCTTGGTTCATCATCTTGTGCAGCACCTTCTTCCTACTACTTTTCTGGGCTTACTTCTGGTTGGAGGCCCACAATGACTACAATCAGTTCAATTGGTGAGTGTGAACATCTTCTAAAATAAGGGATGGTTCTCTGTTTTGCATTTGGTTGTGTTGCATGTTTTTTTTGTTAGACATACGACAATGAATAGCTTTTTTGCTGATTTACATTAGTCATTTTAAATGTTTTATTACCTCAATCCAAGCCTAATTCCCATATCTGCTTGTCCATAGCAGGGGTTAGTTATGAGCCCCCCACATTGTTTCTATCCTGTTATTGATTTTAAGATCTAAAGATAAGTATGAGACAAGAGTTCTGAAGAATGCCTTCAGGTCATGCTAAGTCTTTGGTCGTCTTGCATGAGCCGCACGTTTGAGATCTCCTCAGAGTGTCTCGATGATATTACGGTCAGGAGACTGTGATGGCCTCTCCAGAACCTTTACTTTTCTCTGCTGTAACCACTGGAGGGTCAACTTGGCATTGTGCTTAGGGTCATTGTCGTGCTGGAAAGTCCAAGAGCGTCCCATGTGCAGCTTTTGTGCAGAAGACTGCAAGTTTTCTGCCAATATTTTCGGATAACATATGCTGCATTCATCTTGCCATACATTTTCACAAGATTCCCCGTGCCTTTTGAGCTCACACACCCCAAAAACATGGTTCACAGTGGATATGGTAATCTGTTTACTATAGGCCTTGCTGACCCCTCTCTAATTTCACAATTTCTGCCAGGGTATGCATACTTATGAGCACTACTGTACGTAGACCCATAGGTCCATTTATGTTTGTCTAATCCTTCAAGGCACTGTTTGAGGGCTGGGCTCTTTCATCCTTTTCATATGGAGTCCCTGGTTCTCCTTCCAAACCATCTATATCACATTTTCAGGTTACTATACAACCGTTCTGGGGAATGGAGGGATGGCACTATCCCGATTTTCGCCACCACCACTGTTGGCCTAAGTTACATTACATTTTTAGTGGTAAGTGACCATTATAAATGGTTATTTGTCTGTACACAGTGTAAAATGCTTCAATATGATCTTACCAGATTATGGCTCTTCCATTTCAGATTTTAGCACTTTGTCATATTTCACTGGGTCAACAGCTGAACCTCTACTGGATCCACAAGGTAACCTTCCTAATGGATTCTGACGTAGTGAGGAAATGTATGCCATGTCTGGGTTAGCTATTAGCCCTGCATAATATTGTTTGGAACAAATCAAATTGCCTGTTCCTATGCTTGTCCCCACAGATTGGTGTGTTGGCTACCTTGATAACTACAGTCAGTGGCATGGTCTCCATCGATGACATGTGGGGGGATGAGTGGGACATAATCCTTATATCCATACAGGTCTACAACTCAGTTGGTCTGAATTTTCTCTGCTCAGTGTGTCGGTGTGTGAAGTTATAAAACGTCTGTCATGCGGTTTATAGTCCACAGGGCCATTCTTGCACATTGGAGCTCTGGCTGCTGCCACATCACTGGGCTGGCTGGTTGCTGGACATGTGGTCCGTGGGCAGAGAACAAGTACGTATTGTTTTGGCTTTTGATTCGTTTTACCCCTCTAACAATATGATGTAATAAGCTAACAACAGGACATTCTTACAGGACATCATTATCATTGCATTATAACCATAAATATGTTCGCTACTAAACAGTAATCTACAGCACAGGTCAGAAGAAATCTGGGGTCTAATGTCCTTACTCCATGGTCCTCCTTGGCAGAGTTCCAGATGACACTGCTCCTGATTTATGTGAGTGTTTTGCTGGCCCTTTATGTGGCTCCGCTCTTCATCTCCTCACCCTGCATAATGGACAGAAACGGCCTCAGACAGCGTCCTGATGTCATTGGAAGACGGGGCGCTCCAATGGTAAAGCAGTGTTACCCTAATGAAACATCTGTTTTCACCTAGTCACTAAAATGTAGATATCTAATTACGTGTGTTGTGTAAACCTCACTTCCCAACACCCTGTAATGGTGGCAAGATTCAGCATCACATTCATTTTTTGTGCTTCAGGGTATTGGAGCCTTACTAAACAGTCCCATAAGTGAACACAATTTACTTGCTGGATGATTGAACAGCTCACAGAACAGTTAAGAGTTCACACTAAGGTTAAAACAAGTCTTCTTTGTGACGTGTGTAATGTGCCATAACCTGTTAATGAGTACAGGCTATGCTGGGCCAGACAAATAGCTGTACTCTAGTTGTTATGTAACAGTAGTAATATGTTGGTTGATTGAGAGCACATATTTGTGTAGATGGTTCGCTTTGTTTTCTACTGCTGGCATGGAACACAATATACTGTCTTGTACAGCGACAGCCTGGTAAGCAAATATTGTTCCACATCAATTGTCACAAACAAATACACATTCACACTCTCCCAGACACAGTGTGTCTGCCCGCATATCACAAACAATCACTTCACCCAGCCTTTCCTGGCATGTGTAGGCTTACCTGTAGTTCCTTGTGATGTCAGGAGGTGGTGTCATGGTCCACTGGCATCCTGTTGTCCTGTTCTGTCGACAACTCTCTTATCTTCAGTCTGTATTTTTCAGCAGACCTGTGGTGATGTCAGTCTAGTATTCAACGTGGGAAAACGATGTATACTGTTCTCTACATTTCATGAAAAGAACATAAATAATTGTAACACGTGAATAGATTGATTAAATGCTATAGAACTGTAACATCTGATGTTTAGTGAAATGAGGATGTCACAGGTGTACTGCATTAAAGACCTTTCTGTTTTGGGTAAACATTCCTCTCAGACATCCACAAAATGTATTGGTGTTTTTTTTAACCAATTGAGTTCACACAAACCTCACAATTCAGACATTTTCCCACACATACAATTACATCTGTGTTTAGTCGGTTACTGGCCTATTAGAAGAGTCTAAAAATAACCTAAATAACCCATTTTGCCTCCTGTCCACTGTGTGTGCGCTGTGTCTGTGTGTGCGCTGTGTCTGTGTGTGCGCTGTGTCTGTGTGTGCGCTGTGTCTGTGTGTGCGCTGTGTCTGTGTGTGTGTGCGCTGTGTCTGTGTGTGTGCGCGCTGTGTCTGTGTGTGTGCGCGCTGTGTCTGTGTGTGTGCGCGCTGTGTCTGTGTGTGTGCGCGCTGTGTCTGTGTGTGTGCGCGCTGTGTCTGTGTGTGTGCGCGCGCTGTGTCTGTGTGTGTGCGCGCGCTGTGTCTGTGTGTGTGTGTGCGCGCTGTGTCTGTGTGTGTGTGCGCTGTGTGTGTTTTGTGTCTGTGTATGCACTGTGTGTGCTGTGTCTGTGCAAGTGCTGTGTGTGCTTGTCTGTGTGTGTGCTGTGCCTGTGTGTGTGCTGTGCCTGTGTGTGTGTGTGTGCTGTGCCTGTGTGTGTGTGCTGTGTCTGTGTGTGCTGTGTCTGTGTGCTGTGTGTGTGTGTGCTGTGTGTGTGTGTGTGTGTGTGTGCGGTGACTGTGTGTGCTGTGCTTTAGCTGGCTCCAGAGAACACCCTAATGTCCTTCAACAAGGCCCTACAGCAGGGGGTCAGCTCTCTGGAGGCGGATGTTACCGTCAGGTACCCACCATACTCTATAAGTCAATAACTTAAAACCACCTGACACCACCTGTTAGGAGTAACGTGTTCTATTTCAATCTAACATCCATTCCTTCTCATAAGTACCTTATAGGCATTGTATCACAGTCCTAGTGCAGTAGTGCCACTGCGAAGGGCCTTTCTTATATATTAATGAAAGGGTTATTGGATAACTATCTGTGGACCAACCTTTCCTCTCCAGTCTGGATGGAGTGCCCTTCCTGATGCGAGACCGCACACTGAGAAGGACCACTGACATCACCAAGGTCTTTCCAGACAGACAGCACAAGGATGCCTCTCTCTTCAACTGGACAGAGATTCGCTCTCTAAATGCTGGGCAGTGGTTTTTGGAGGTATCTGTCCATTTACCATTTGTGCATCTATATTGAACTCCCAAAGTATTTGGACCTTGACACAGTTCATTTTTGTGGCTCTGTATTACACCACTTAGGATTTGAAATGACTCACTATCAGGTTACAGTGCAGACTGTCCACTTTTCATCCATATTGGACATATTTTCTTTATAGCCTCTACATTGTATTGTAGGAAAAGTGCATTGATATTGCTTTTGTCTGACAACATGAGGCCCAACTAAGTGTTAATGCAAGTCAAGCAGTCAGATTCAGAGACGATTCCAAAACATTACTTGCAACAATCTACTGTGTGGTACATTAAGAAAAAGAAAGCACTGGTGAGTCAAGCAATGGCTAATGGCATGGTAGACCAAAGAAGAAAACTATGATGGAGTACTTTAAATGCTGAAGAAGAAAATACTAACAGTCCAAAGGAGTAGGACTACCTCCCCAGGAGGTAGGCATTGATCTGTCAAAGACTACCATACTCAGTGAACCCAATAGGGCGTTTAGGACAGAGCCACAATGTTAGCCAAGACATCTCTGTCTTATTTCTCCAAACAAGCTGTGTGTGAAAAAAATCTCTAGTTAGCTATTAATTGTTGGAGCTGTCAATCTACTTATTTTTATATATCATTGTTTATCCTGTACAGTATAGTATACTGCGTACATTTAAATCAATGGTAAATTAGTTGACATCTGTGTACTTATGTTGCGAACTAAACTCATGCTTGCCACTGCCAGAATTATTTATTCTTGCACTAATTGTGTACCTGCAGTGAAAGATTACAGGGATT
Source organism: Esox niger (assembly GCA_016801105.1). Taxonomy (NCBI): domain Eukaryota; kingdom Metazoa; phylum Chordata; class Actinopteri; order Esociformes; family Esocidae; genus Esox; species Esox niger. The sequence continues at coordinate 59,726 of JACXGJ010000662.1, forward strand.
TACCATACACTTTACTTAAGCATTAATTGATTGCTTGAATGGAGCAATACATATGTCTGTTGAAAAAACATACTGTCACCATTTGGCACCAGCCCTACTACACAGCTAATCAAGTGTTCCCAAGCAGCACTTCAGATGGTCAACTACAAGATGTAGCAAAAAGCTCAGAAACCTGAAGAACAGAACAGCTAAGTTACATGTTGCTAATAGGTACCTAAATAACCTGTTAGAGTTCTGGAACAAAGTCTTATGGACAGGTGAGACAAACAATAACCTGTACCAGAGTGATGGAACAAGGAAAGGGCTGAAAAAGAATCAGTTGAAACAGGGTGGAGATAATGTTACAGCTCTCTTGTTTTTATTGATGTGGTTATTATTGGCAGCAGAATAATAATAATAATAATAAAAGTTTAAACAGAGATCTTGTCTGCTCAGATACAATCACAATATCATGTTTTCCAGCCCAAAATGTGGAATGTTCTACACTGGGAAAATCAGTCACTCCCCTGTCTGAATTCTACATACATTCTATTCATATGCTTAAGACATGACCACTGGCATTAATGTACAGAAAGTCCATACTTTATGCACACAGTCACTGTGTCATTTCAAATCCAAAGTGCTGAAATGCTGAGACAAATATACGCTGGACTGTCCAAATACTGTAGGTGTTTACTCTTTTGTTCGCTCTCTCCTTATATATCTCTGTGTTAGCCTTTTTCTGGTAATTTGCTTTAGATCATCACTCCTTTTCCTTACACCAAGCATATTTTCTTACCAAACTGTGTCACCATAATACGAAATAGCTCTTTTGTCTATGTGTCTCTCCAGAGTGACCCCTACTGGACAGTGGGGTCTCTGACATGGAAGGACCGGAACCGAATAGCAAACCTGACAGTGTGCAGCCTGGTTGAGATGCTTCGTCTGGCAGCCAGGGCCAACCGCTCAGCTCTATTGAATCTGCACAGACCTCCCCCAGAACACCCCCACTACAAGACCTGGGTCATGGACACCCTGTGGGCTGTCCAGAGGTCTGGGATATCACAGAAAAGGGTGGGAAAGATCCTCTGATCATCTCACTGTATCGTTAGAATTGTTGGTAGAGAAGTGGGATTCAAAAAGTGATCGAGTCACTTACCGTGTCCAATGCCCTGTGGTTCTCTAGGTGACGTGGACCCCGGACACAGACAGGGCGCGTGTCAGGGGGCTGCAGCAGACATCCCTGGAGAAGCTCTCAGTGGAAGAGCTCATGAGCAGAGGCATCAGCAGCCTCACCCTGCGTTACTCGCAGGCCAGCAACAAGGACATCCAGTAAGACACTGGTCCTCCTTCATAAACGTGTGTACGATCAAATATGATCCAAAAATGACTACGCGATCATTTCACCGACAGATCTTTGCCGTATCCTTTACAGTCAAACTTGCGTCTGGCCGGAGACCGTGTAAACCGACGTCAAAAAATAAGATTGTGTTTGATTCGTGTTTAGACCATCATTATCACGAAGAAAACGACAGTTGTAACAGCTTCAGTAACAACAACCATAATCGTAATAACAAGTAATATAAAAAAAGATGATCTGGAAAATGACACGTACGACATTTAATATTGTGGTGAGTTTGTATCACTACCGTATTAATGTATTATTTACATTACATAATGTCACTTTATTCAGCATTTTGTTTTTGTCATGGAGAATGACGAATGGTTATTTAGCCGTTTCTGGCTATAGTTTATGCTGAAAGCTGTCAATTCATACGTTGACGATCGCCACACCCGCATAAATTACAGATGTGTCATATTTAAATAAGGTCAGGTGCAGCGTGTTCTCACATCCACGGCTTTATCCGATTTATCATCTGCAATGACATCTACGCTCATTTCGAAGAGGTGCGACAGTTCCGTAAATCACACTTAGAGAAGATCCAAGTCTCCCCATGTTTCCAATCTGAGATCTTTCCTGAGAAGGTTTCAATAAGGAGGGCCATTGTATCTATTGTTGCTAACACTAATCATACACCTGTGATGATCCCCAGTCTCGTCTGGGGATCAAAAAGTCAATTTGTACAAAAAGTCAATTTGTAACTATCGTCCCTAGCTTCACCATGCCTTAACAAACCAACCAATCAGCATGTCCAGTAATGATTTCTCTTTGTAGGAACTTCCTGGCGAACAACATAAGTGTAACAGTTTATCCGGTGAACGAGCCATGGCTATACTCAGTGCTGTGGTGCAGCGGGGTGCCTTCTGTCTCTTCCGATGCCCCTCAGATCCTCCGGAAGGTGCCTTACCCTATTTGGCTTTTGGTAGGTAACGGCATCTACACCACTATTTCAGTAATTCCACTTTGACTACAGCCATAAGGAATGTACCCATGAGTGCAATTTTCAACTTCCCATAGTCTGACCTTCCTTTTTCTGAGTGTTTTTTTTACAGTTTCATGACTGTCTATACCTTTTATCTGCTACAGTACCAAGGCAATTAAACATAGAGGCCACAGAGAGCACAAATAGTGACTAGGGCACAACATAATAGCTGTGTAAGAGCAAAGTGAAGCTTGTACACAGTGATGGGCCAAACTTACAACAAGACACAGCCAGATCCAAGGACACGGATGAAATTAAGAAGTCAAGCTGCAAGCAGCTTACTATTAGTTTTCTTTGTTATTCTCATGGCTTGTTCATTATGATGACTGACAGTATGTTTGGGGCGATGCTGCAGTCGGTGGATGAACAGCTCTTCTTTATCTTTACAGAGCCCATATGAATATGGCTTGGTCTGGATCACCTCGGATCTTGTCTCCATCGCCGTAGTTATAGGAATATTCGTCTTTCAAAAGTAAGGACCCATTTTTCATGATGGTAAAACTATATATTTTTTATTGAATATTTTGACATTAGCAGCACACATATTCAGGTGAGAACTATTGAGAACAATGTGAAGTTCTGCACTACTCTTTGCCTTAAAGTATGTTGTTCTGCATGCCCTGCTTTATGTCTTCTCATAAGACATGTAGTCTGATGTAATGAATGGAAGATTACATGGAAAAGTTTGTGTGTTGAGCTTTGACTTCATTTTACGGATTTTAAACTGAAATGTCTGCTCTTACCCCTTCACTGTCTCGTCTCTCATCTTCTCATCCAGCATCTGCCAATTTATCTTCTTTCTCCATATCTTGTCTTTTTTTCCTCCTCTCTTTCTCTCACACAATCTCATTCTGCCATATATGTCTACTGTCCTTGCTAATGCTATGTTTCTCTGCTGCACTCTGGCGTTTGTCAGCTATCACGTGATCAGGTAACTTAGTTACTCCCATTGCCCATGTTGTTTCTTTATTTTCTTTTTCTGTCCTTGTGCTTCACGTTTGTCTAAATCTCAAATGAGGTATTCAGTATACACTATGGTTCTTTTTGCCCAGTATCATTTGACAGTTTATATTGATGCAAATGTGTTTCTGATGGTGTGGTGTTTTCATGTCAGATGGAAGATGAGTGGCATGCAAAATTACAATCCAGAGCAGATCATGCTAAGTGCTGTGGCGCGCCGTCCCAGCCGAGACGTCAACATCATGAAGGAAAAACTAATTTTCTCAGGTACGTGAATAAATCTAAATGTAATATAGGAATTTAGAAGCTTCCATCCCACGCAACTTACAGAACTATTGTAGTTGACACAAACACTGTATTATCAGTGTAGTGATCCAAATCAATAATATAAAACTGTTAGGGTCAAAGCTGGATACTTACGTTTGTCTCGTATTTTTTTTCTTTAGAGGTAAGCAATGGAGTAACCAGTGTAGACGAACATCTATATCCAGAGAATGGCTACGACATTGGGCAGTACAAGTGAGCTGTGTCAGTGTTCTCAAAGAATGACTGTGCCATGGGCAGCACACGTGTTGTCTCTGCAACCTGAGAAAGGCCATGTCAGTGGATTCTTCAGATGAGTTGGTTCTATGTGCTTGAGCTGGTCATGCAAAGTGCACTGATGGTGTCATTGCATACTGACTGCCACAGACAGAATGAAAAGGGAATCTGCAACCTTAAACATGAATGTTTCTGCCAAAATGTTGCAAGTTTTAGAGGCTATTGACCTTTTGAAGATTCTGTACATTTTTGTAAATATGTTTTTTTATTTCAATTATTTTATTTTCCCTCTGAGAGGATTGTCATGGTTTGTAATTCTGAATTGCATGCTATTTTAAGAATTCACTTTCATGATCAGTAGTGTGTCATGTCCTATTGATGTATAATTTAAAAAAAATACCTTTGGGAAATAACCTACTCAGCTCTTGGATTGTGGTTGTACAGGGCTCCATATGGAGGCCATTGAGTAGTAAAGAGTAGTTCATGTTCTAATCATGTTCTCTCTGCCTCTTGTCATGCCATGATTACTTGGCTTAAGTTGAAGTTCTCTATCTTTTCACATAACTGCCTTTTTGTAGTTGTTTTTGATATGTTATAGTATTAATCTGCTGCAATGGCAGTTTGTTTCATTATTTATATGGTTAGTTTACACAAGTCTTATAATGTGTTATTTGTATATCAGGTATGTAGATCATATGTAGTTATAAACAAATGAATCTCAGAAAATGGGACATACTAAGGACCATGACACAACCTTCCGGAGAACGTTCTAGGGAAAGACCATATAGTTGTACATTGTTTGTTGTTGATATTTCTTCACTCTGTTTTACCTAAATGTGTAATTCTACTTATTTTTATGTTTTAAAAATGTATAGTATAAAAACATATTAGGTAAAACGGCTTTACAGATCTGTTCCTAAGGATTGTTGATTGTGCTATTATCAACCTTTTAAATACCTGTTTATTTATTACAACACACCCCTTACAACATAATGGTCCAATTAGTTCAGTTCAATACCATACATTTTAGAAGAGTAGATCTCTGTATTGTAAGGCCAACTTCAGGATACAAGTCATAAACACCATTGATTTTCTCAGGAAGTCCTCCCTATGTCAGTAAATATGCAGCGTCATGACTTCAGATCAGTCAAAATAACTCAGCAATAGACCTAAACAGTATGATATGAAAACACACGAAATACAGTTAATAAACAAGACCAACAGGTAGGGTATCGTGCCCAACAATTGGATTCATAAACTCAAAGTAAATGTATTAATTCACCATTCTAAAAAAAGCATTAAGTGGATTGGGCACACTGTTCATTTCTACCCGTGATGCAACACACCGCCATTACATTAAATGCCAAGGTTTAAAGAAGTCCCAGTAACAATAAACTTAATTTAAATTTTGACTGTAACTTAAATCTTATTGTTCTATGACCTCATTTGTGGTGTAAGTAACATCATGTAAAAGTAATGTACTCAACAGCTAATTTTATGTCTGTCAAAAGTAACTGTAGTTGGACATGACAATATTTTCAAAGCACTGAATATCTCCGGAGAGCAGTCCATTATTAAGAAATGGCAAGACAGCTCGTCATGGATTGACGTCATGGACCACTACGCTATTCAAACAGTGGCTGTGGGAGCATGTGATACGTGTGTAGAGTTGTGGTGTCTGTATACTTGCATTGTCAAACCAATTAGTCGAAACTCCACGATTCCTTACATTCGTTAACATCCAAACCAACAAAAGGTATAATGTGTTGAAACGCTACACTACATTAAAAACCTTAAATAAATGATCGAAGTTTCCGGGCAACAAGGGAGCTAGTCAGATGTGAAAGTTCGTATATGTGGAAAAATTTGAAATATTTCACCAAGGCCCTTATCCAACCTGACAGAGCTTGAGCAATTTTGCAAAGAATAGGCAAACATTTTAGTATTTAGATGTGAAAAGCTGGTCTATCCAAGTTGATTAACAGCTGTAATTTCTGCCAAAGATGCTTCTACCAAATATTGACTAAAACCTTTTCTGTTTTGTATTTCAAATGAATTTAGAACAATTTGTAGATTTTACAATACTTACATATTAGGAACATTTTGTGTGTCCAACAGTGTCAAAATTAAATACATTTTGATTTAATGTTGAAACACAATGAAAAGTCCTTGGGGGTGAATACTTTTGAGAGCCTCAGTTCATCCCTACCCAAGCACTTACTTTTTCCACCTCTGGTCTCTTGGGCTTCCCAATCCTATAGGCATGCAGCCCCTGCCAAGCCCAGTAAACTCAAAACCCTTCATGGTCATTGTATTTGGAAATTCTAATTATTTAAATGTTGCAGACAAATACTGATAACGCTACACTGGTGCAACAATTGTTGGAGGAACTGATATTAAACAACTATCAGATAACTTGCTCAGTTACAAAGGACCATTCATCAAATCTAGTACAAAAATCCTTAAAACCTTTATTTAACCTGATCCTCTTCCAAACACACGTCTGCATGCACAGTATACCCACAAAATATTGCTACACATTTTATACTGTGATTTTGCATCTCCAGTGCACTTGGGCTGTTGATCAATTAAGTCAACTAAAAAACATTGCCTTGATTTTGTCTAAAATACTGGTTATCTATATAATGTGAACTTAACACTTTATTTAACCTAAATGTCAAGTTAATTATACATTACTATGTGTTTTGGAAGTATTCCGCTTTACAAGAAACAGACTCAAATAATTAGTTAAATGAATAACTCTGACAGCCCTACCTGGAATACATCATCAATTACAAACCAACATGCAACCAAGCCGACTCACTGACATGAGTAATGACTGGTCTGCTTCTGGGTTTGGTAGCTTTTTAACTGCATTGCCAGTCACATAGGCAACTTATACTGAATGCAGTAAGTAAGCAAGGATGACTACTTGTGCTTTGAGAAAATAGGCTTTTGCATTAGATCGTTATGATCCAGTCTTTCGGTGGATCCACATCTGCATTTTGCAGTGAGGCCCTTAGAATTTTCTATCAGCTGGAGTGGTTAGGTCGACCCCACGGGTGGATGATGGTCCGGTACAGGTAGGTAGGTGTTTGTCTCCTCTTTGGTCTTGTTGGTGCATTCAGGGCTGTAGCATCCCTGACTGATGTAGCATCCAGAGTCTCTGGGGCAGTCAATCAGGTCTGCATTAATGCTCTCCGTTGGGGACTTGTCCTCGTGGTTCTCTGCCTCCTGATTATAACCTGTAATGATTAAAAACTAACATCCACACATGTGCTCACACAATAACAGAGTTGCAGACATTTTACAGTTTCCTTATTCTCTCCAGCACCAAAATGTGCCTATTGTGGTTGGTATAATTCAGTCTTTATATAGGCTGTTAATGCTCTGAGACCTGTTACCTGTGGTGATTACTTTGAAAGATGACGATAAAAAGATCAAAGGTTTGTATTTGCCTGAATAACAAGAAAGATAAGCAAGGGCAGCACTAAAACCACAGTGTTAAAAAACATTTCCTTCTAGCGTGTTGCTTCACTCAATGTAGTCTTTCATTTAATGTTTTTCTAGCTGATTGACTCATTACTGCTTATCAAGTCAAACCACATAAGTTATGAGCTTCTTTAACAACAGAAACCAACTGTGAATTGATTAATTATGTGCCATTTAGTAAGAAATGTATATGTTGTTTAGATAAATTAAATCTGTAAATTTTGCAATACCATGTATACAGGTACAGGCTAGAGTTTGACTTGTTTAGCAAAATATTGCAATACATTAAGAGACTGTACAGTACTGTGAAAAAGTCTTACAACACCTGATACATTTTGTTAAGTTATTAATCCGGGAGGGAACATATGTCACTCAAGGAAGTGACCCAAAAAGTACTGTTTATCAGATTTTTCAGTCTTCTGCATTTTCTATCTTCAAATTGAGTTCACCTAGCCATCTTACAAACCCGTGTTCTTCTAGAAATCTCACAATATAAATGACCTTTGGAACAATGCAATAAATAATATAGGTACCTAGCGCTAGCCAGGTACATGAGATACTGCTTTCACTTTTCATTAATTTAGTCAGGCTATCTAACGGTATTTAGCCTGAGTTTTTAAAATACAGCGCATTTGCATCCCACATATGGAAAAAAATCCCTGAACTCACTTTGGGGTTCTTGGATGCACTCAACGTCAAGGATGCAGTCAACATCATGGATGCACTCAACGGCTGCCATCAGACGAAGTCTGTGTTCAGGATCTGTTACGTTGAGTTCCACCAGATGCTGCTCCTTCAGCTCCCTCAGGTCATTTACTGTCTGATAGCCATTAAGTAGCAAGGAAGAGCTATATTCCTAAAGACAGAACTAACACTAAATTGTAGGCAAGTCATCAAGTTACACTGATCAACCAAATTAAAAGCTATCACTGTGTTGACATCAGAAACCTAAAGATGCAATTGATTGTATTTTATGTAGTTATTTGTGGCAGCAGATTTCAGAAGACAGAGAAAAAAGTGATACAGGGATAAGAAAACAGAAAGTCAGCCTACCTCCAGATGAAGGCGCTCTAGGAGGTCTTGCACTGTTTTGGCCTGGGGGCCCCTGCTTCTCCTGTGTGTCCTCATCTTCTGAGGGGGTTCTGGAACCTTTTCTTCTATGAGGTCCACATAGATGAACTTGAAATTTCCTATCTTGTTGTTCAGCACGCCTGTCCATATACCCATGGGAGGCTTGCTGATGATTTCAATCACATCCCCTACCTAAAAGAACATACAAAATCAACATTATACTTGCTGGGTAAGAGCAAAGTATAGTTTTGACAATCCAGTGAGAGAGTTCAGTCATGTTACCTTGAGTTTGAGTGATTCAGTGTCGTAGGGACTGGGAACAAAGTCCGTATGGACCTTGGCTCTGCCACATATCTGGCCTGTGTAGGCGAGGGACAGCTCCTCGTCCTGCCTCAGACTGTCTCTGTTACTACTGTCTGAACCACTGGTTACCCCACCTGGGGAAAAACATATTTGTATTGGTAGGAAACAAAGGTTGTGCTAGCTACATACGTGTTGTGCAAAATCAAGTTTCAAAAGCAAGCCGTAATATGTGATTATAGCATTTTTACCAAGTTGTAGCATGTTTTACTATCACATATAGAAGATATATTGCATTATATAGAGTGAGAGTGAACTTTAGGAAATTGTTGGCTGTGTGCCCAATGTACTTACTGGATGAGCTTCGTCTACTGTTAAGGCTATACAAGCTTTCCATAGAATAACTGGACTTTCTGTGTACTTGTGGAAAGGAATGGAGCCTGTCATCAACATTCCCTTCTTCTTCACCTTTCTCCGTCTCATCACCCTACCAGTAAATACACAACAACAATTTTTTATTTGCTTTTGTTTGCACCTTAAGCTTGCGCTCTGTCATCTTATCTCATCTCATACCATGAAGGTTATGGGGGAAAAGGAGACAGCTAAACCAATCAGAGGGACCATTTGTTGGGGTAGGGCTATAAGCTGTTCCGGGTTTGATTTCTGGTGTGCTAAACTAGCTCAGTACCCCAAGCAGTTCAGACAAGGGCATAGAAAAGCTCCTCTCTCTTTTTCTCTGCCAACATGTATCCTTAATCCATGACGAGCTGTCTTGCCATTTATAACTGAGACCCGACATAGACAGGAGGTGTATGTAATCCTTTTAGTCCTGCTTTGCTGACTGTACTGTACCTCTCTGGTCCTCTGTGTAATAATAGAAGGGTTGACTTTATGGGCTTCACAAATAACTTGACATGCTGGGATAAGCTTTTGTCCTGTTCTGACTCAGTGGTACTTTGACTACATTAAGAGACTGTATGATCACTGTTTATCCTTCCATACTTTCAAAGTGTCTTTTGGGTTCTTACTAGTTATTGGTAATGAATAGAATTTTTACTTGATCCATAAAATAGACTTTGATTTTGTCTTGTCTTACCGTACATTTATTACATACAATCAGTGCAGGCCCGTCGCCACAAGGTTGTATTTACTGCCCCTCCAGTTTAAGTTTTAACTTTTTCACGTGTAAGTTTCAAATATCACTTAATGGCCCCTGACCGTGTGATTTCAGTAGTCAGAGTTCCAAAATGTGCTTATGCCGTCACAATTCATGTCATCCATCGCTTCCAAAAACACCATGCTGCTTAATATCCAACAAATTTTTTCAATAATTTTCAATAATTTCAATAATATTAGCAAACTACTACTGGAAGTAATATGCTACTGTTACAAAGGTATATTGAATAATTATTGACCAACCGTAAAAATGATGTCCTTTTTCTAGACAGCAGAGCAAAAGATACTGACACCCTTCACTTGTTGTATCAATAAAACATATGTTAACTATCAGGCAATAAGTGGTGTGTAAATATTTTTTTACGGAATCATTCAGAAGCTCCCAAAAGTTGACAAATATGACAAATTATGAATTCCGATTCTGGGATATTTAGAAATGGACAAATACGATCAGTGAAAAAATTGAGTTGAGCTTTTTTCTCCAGAGCAACTCCTGTAGGTGACACACGAAGTAGTGCTGAAATAATCTTTTAGTTTGTGCCAACAGTTTACTCGCTACAGTAGCTCTATATATTCTGCTATTGTGTGTGTGAACCCTACCAGCATAAGAAAAGCTGACTGGATCAACCCCACGTTAGCTACATGATTGAGTGATTTTCGGAGGGTTGACACATTCACAGTCATCTTTCCAGCTAGGGAACACTACATACATTGCCTTGCAAGCTTCTTATTGACTCGAATTCAACAGCTGCAAACACTGGTTGAGGTTCCTGTAGCTACAGTGAAGGAAAAGTATTTGATCCCCTGCTGATTGTGTACTTTTGCCCACTGACAAAGAAATTATCAGTCTATAATTTTAATGGTAGGTTTATTTGAACATTTAGAGACAGAACACCAACAAGCCAATCCTGAAAAACACATGTCAAAATGTTATAAATTGATTGGCATTTTAATGAGGGAAATAAGTATTTGATTCCCTCTCAATCAGAAAGATATCTGGCTCCAAGGTGTCTTTAATACAGGTAACGAGGCTGGAATGGGCTACAAGACCATTGCCAAGCAGCTTGGAGAGAAGGTGACAACAGTTGGTGCGATTTCGCAAATGGAAGAAACTCAAATGAACTGGCAATCTCCCTTGGACTGGGGCTCCAAGCAAGATCTCAAATTGTGCAGCTGCAAGGATCATGAGAATGGTGATGAATCAGCCCAGAATCGGCAAATCCAGGTAGCCAAGGGCACCTTTTCGCAGTGGTTGACAATTGGATAAAAACATCATGACTGGGCAAGTTGATGCCACTACAAATTCACTTAAGACAAGCTTCTAATTTGCTCCTTGTTAGTCTAGAGCCTACTACATTGGTTGTATAGATTTTTATAAAATTGTATTGCAAATAATAACTGCTTACAAAATACAATACTAATTAATGAATACTAACCTACAGGTCTACATTTAAATGGTATCTTTTTGTTGAAAATTCACATAACTTATTTGGCTTTTAACAGAGATCTGTGGGTCAGAAAACACAGTCAAAATGGTTTGTTCATTTTGTTTCTCTGAAACAAACAACGCCTGATCTGTGGTACACAATATGCTCCATCTAACTCACCAGTTCTTCTGACAGGGCTTTGGCATACTTCTTGACAATCCTCTTCCTCATTGTCAGTGAGATGTTCTTCATTTTCTTCCCGATACCTCCTGATCTGGTCTGATCACCACTACCAACCTGCTCTTCGTCTGCAGACTAAAAACATACCATAGAATGTTACATAATGATAGAAAAGCTTAAACTATGATTCGGCGATATATACTGTTTAAAACTATTTTGATTAAGTTCAGATGGTTTACAGTATCACAACTGTTAAATGATTAGCTTAATACGTTGTTAAAATCAAACAAATGCTTCACATACCAAAGAACCTCCATTTTCCTCCTGCTTTACTGGAGGAGACTGGTGTCTGAAGGTGTCAAATCGGCCAAAGCTAGTGGAGCGCTGGGTAAAAAACAACAATCGTTAGAGAAGAAAAAATATTTTGGATGTTAAAGTTGATCTCTGAGCAGCAAATAATACAAAATCCCATCTGTAGCCTGTACCCTATAAACCTATTGTGCCTGTTCCTGTAGTCATAAATGAATATAGTTTGGTTGGTTTAACCATCAGGTTCTGTTATGGCAATTCTCTTCACCTTTTTTTTGCATTGAATTGTGTCCAAGATTTGATTTAAATTCTGCAAAAACTGCAACTGCCAGTTCAGTTGGCTTGTGCTTAGAGCCTGGTAACAATGTGGAAAACATAAGGCCTGTTCAATCCAGGCGGAAGGAGGGTGGTCATGTCCTCTTATAGCCACAAATTTCACATTTAGCTATGTCTGCAATCCTAATGTGTATATACCGGTACAGCACCACTGTAGTGCCTGATAAATGGTACAGATGAGTCCATACAAAATACATAACAACGCACGTCATTGGTTGTGTGTGCCAGTGCAAATATAAAGCAATAGACATTTTCTGCCTTGATAATGGCAAATGATCAGGATTGAAGCAGATTTCAACACTGTTGAATAGTTGGAGCTCGTGAGATGGGTCATAGCATTTCGAAGGTAGGCGAGAAATTTGGATTTTCATGTACTACCATTTTGTACAGTGAATACAAGAATTCTGACAAAACATCTGACTTACGACAACTGTGTGGCCGTAAGAAGACCGTGGCAGAATGTGACCAGCGTCGGCTGGCATGAATAGTTTTTGTGATAGGCGTGCAACATTGTCTCAAATAACATCTGCATTCAATGCTGGACCTTCAGAAAACCTCAGTGTGAGGACTGTGCAACATTCCGTCCGGGATATGAGCTTAGAAGCGTGCGTCCAACTCAAGCACCCCTGATGAATACTCGACATACAGCTATGCACCTCGCCTGGGTTCGAGAACACTGCCACTGGACACTTGATGATCGGAAACGAGTAGCATGGTCTGTCTTCCAACCTTTTCGGGCAGATGGAAGGATCCATGTTTGGAGAACACCTTGAAGCCATGGATCCCGCATGTCAATCAGGCATTGTACTCGCTGGCGGTGGCTCTATAATGGTACGTTTCTTTGCTGGCATTCGAAGGGACCCCTGGTACGTCCACAAATGTCTCTGACAGATAAAAGCATTGTGTGCATCCTTTCTGACGAGTTACACCAAATTATGGTTAGAGGAACACTCAACTGAGTTTGGTGTCTTGACATTCCCACCTAAATCACCAGATCTCAACTTTATCTAACTTTATCTCGGATGCCATGCAACATGCTGTGGAACAGAAAAATTCTACACCTTGGAATACACCACAATTGTGGACAGCTCTGCAGGAAGTATGGTGTTAGTTGCCGACAGAATACATCCCCAAGCTTGTGGAGTCCATGCCACGTGGTATTTCTACAGTTCTGTGGTCCTGTGGGAGGCCTACCAGGTCAGAAGTTTTCACCTCAGTTTTTCCTGTTTCTTTTTTTAAATATACTTTTTCATTGCATGAAAAAAATGTCACAGCACAGGGGAACCCTCTGGAAGACCTCACAGCACACCAGTTGATTCTGAACTAGAGTATATAATGGTAATTGTATTTGGGAAATGTATTTTTAAGATGCGTAGCCTACCTCCAATTTTTAAAACAAATGTCCTTATTTAAATCTATCTATGTTCATGCGTTAAAGTCCACACAATTTAGACAGGAGGTATTAGAGGTATGTCTACATGGTATTGGATGAAAGATCTAGTAAATAAAAGTAGCAGGATATTCGGCGAATCTCCACTCGAGTTCTGTTCGAAGGTCCTGTGAAACCAGACGATTCAACAGATAGCTGACAGACAATTTTAATTATTATAAGTACTTCTGTTATAATGGATGAGTACTGTGTGATTATCTATTTCCTTATAGCTAATCATATGTATCAGTTATGTTAAGCATTTTTTCATAAATTCGTGCAATGTAAATGTTTATTTCATGTAATTGTCCTACATTGTTTACTCTTGTATTCTTGTGAAATAATGGTGGTACTGATATTAGTTTGTGTATCTTACTCCTTCTAGTTCTCATATTTAACATTCTTCTAGAAATTAAGTTTCAAGAAACTGAGAAATTGTTTTTCACGTTCTCTCCAACAAACAGCTTTCGAAAAGACAACTGCACCATTTTCTTTCCTTTACAAAAAGTTGGAAAGGAAGGTTTCCTGTGGAAGGAGTGAGGAACAGAAGGGTAAACATTTGCAAGAGACCACTGCAAATTGAACTCTTCTGTTCCTCACTCAAAACTTTCCTTTTCAAATCCTCCTAATTCTTTTCCAGAGCTGTATTTTACATTAAACCTGGGCTGATTGGCCAACACAGATCATCTGACTACTAATGAAACATGAACCTTTGAAGGCTGTAGTCACAGTGAGGAAAGTTGCTAAGAAAAACGTTTAATTTAAAAGTGTGTGATTAAATGTTATGGTTGTGACATAGGATAGCAGATAGCAAATTAACAATAACATTTACACATAAATCAATCACATTTAAAATATCTGACCTTTGGTTTTGACTTGCTTTTCTGGTCTTTTTCTGAGACATTCGACAGTTTCCTCTGAAGCATGGTGATGAATCTGAATTACTGCTGGACAGCAAGTTTTTGGTGTATAAATTGTACTGAAGCCTACTTGACCAATCTTCGTATCAACAAATTATACTGCAACAGTTGTGCAAAGCAGCTACATTTCCTCTCAGGCAGCCAGGATGTGACTGTATCTATGCAGTCTCTTTATCTGTGATCAAAGTCATGAATGTACTGTATTATACTTAAGGATTGGAACACTTTTGTCAACAAGCTGCATGAAGACACTGAAGCATCCTCAGTTCACTAAGAAAGTATCTCATTGATGACTGCTGGATTAGTGTTTATATTAGTTTTATAATAATATGTGGGGTTGTTTGTTGTTGTATGCTAAAAAGGGCCACAAATTGTCTTCTAAGCAATATTGACGATGTTACAATGGTAAAGGCAACGTTATGTACCCAGTAAAATGACTAATGAGGAAGTAGCCATGTAGCACAGGAACAAGTGAATACCACAAAGCTGGTTAGTGCAGTTATGTTCTATAACCTCACTAAATCCTTATTTAAAGAACAAAAAATGGTTCCCTTGCATAGTTTTCTTTAAATTTGGGTCTGCAATAATAACAAGAACAAGGGGTGCAGCACAAAATGCTGGGCCCTTTACATAGGTGGTCTCTAATGGGCCCTACCCTATATTCAAGATTCAACAATTTTGAGGGGCCTTCTATACATTAGGGTCCTATATACTTAGTACCCCTTTCCCCCTGTCTGACGCCACTGACAAGATCAAGAACATTTAAAGCTGCATGCAGCATTAAGTGGGTTTCAGCATGGAGCTACAATAAGCCCGATTTTATCTATTGGACACATACCCAACTCATGCCCATAGTTGTAAACAATTTGGCTTGCATGTTTTATTTTATTTTTACTAGTAAATCCATGTGGGCAAATGGAAACATCATTCATAACTAAAATACACACACAACCCTGATCATTTGTACCAAATGCAATCAATCCTAAGATTGTTTATTTGATACTACAGAAGTAGTGCTGTGTAGTGAAGTATTGAAGCATTTTTCACAAATTCAGAATAGCAGAAACCCCTTTACGGCTGAGGTAATAGGTCTCAATTGCAAATATGTTCCTTGGGCGGATATGTCCCTATATACCCCCTTTCAAGTTTTTACATATATATAACGGGTGAGCATGCAAATGTGGTTGTCTGAAAAATGCTTGTGCTCGTTTTTGTTGATTAGAATTATAATGCAAGTATGCCTGTTGGAAATTATAATGCAAGTAAACCTATTAGAATTATAATGCAAGTATGCCTGTTGGAGTTTTGTGCATATTTATGCAAAACTACACCCATGCACAAATTCATTCGTCAAAGAGGGCGTGTTTTATATTCTGGCCTGGTTTACATAACTTTTAATGACCATCATCCATAGATGCCAAACATGAAAGTACAAGAAGACAGTGGTGGCATTACTCGAGACCGGTGTTTTAAAGGTCTCGGTCTCGACACGGAATCGACCGCATTTTGACTCGGTCTCGGACGAAGAGGACTAGGGATTTTATTTCAAGATCGGTAAAGACGACACGACTGCGGGAATATCAATAAATTGCCTGGGCATTATTTAATTTATTTCTAAATAGAGGATGTAAGACCTCGCGCTTCAAATACAACCAATAACTTCACAATTTAATAATTTGAAATTACCCATCACCCTACCCGTACCCCAAAAGTGAATGAGGGAGAGGTGAAGCATTGGCTGTCTGGAAGACGTCAGCCAAATCAGCTATAGTACAATTCGATTACATGAACCACAGAGTTTACAATAGCGTCCAACTGAAAACACACAGTAGTGTGTAAATTCTGCAGAGACGTTCACTGAGATGGCTGGGACTACACCAAGCATTTACCGGCATTTAGAAAGTAAGCATAATAAAGGTAAGCTAAGTGATAGTGACGTTAGCAAAGTCAGCTAGGCTACCTAACATTTGCAATGTGCCTCTGTACTAAAACACTTCAGAAGTCTTTTCCCCCTATACCCAAAAAGATTTAGCGAGTATTGGCTACCTATGTAACGTTATATACTGTATGTTTCAGGACACTAGTTTCAGTTTCATGCCGTCTCTTGTCTGTGATAAACTATGTTGAGCCAGGCCACATAAAGCTATGCAGCTAATGATTCATATAAAGTTACGTTACATCCGCGTTAATGTAAGCTGCTTACATCTCCCGACTTTATAAAGCGAAGTTAAACGTCGAGTGATACGCGCTCCTTCATTTGGGTGAGAGAGCAAGAGATGTGAAAGCAGAGAGTGGAGACTTGAGTAATACGCCTCCACTAATATGAAAAAAAAACATTTAATAGGCTGTATTGCCTGGCCATAAGCACACGGCACTACTTTATGTGAGCTGATTTTGAGTTCAAATACAGTTACAGAAAATAACTTTTTACCTAATCAATCCCTATTGTGTGTTTTGAGTGTCATGAGTTCCTCTCTGGGTTGCGCAATCACTTAATCTTTCCTACACTGGGTGTAACTTAAAAGAGAAATATGCCCTTCCGGTGATTTAATCATCTTAAAGATGATTTATTTCTGTGTTATGGTAAGTAAATGTATGGCCTAATCTTGACCCGGTCTCGCCCTGCCTTGGTCTGGTCTAGGTCTCGATACACTCCGGTCTTGGTCATGACTTGGTCTCGGTTAAGGTGGTTTGGACTAGAACACTGCATAAAGATTGGTCATTTGGTGCCATAGGCATCGCTTTTCAAGTGTTTTTTTACAAATTCATTATGTAGGAAAAACATTAAGGCAGAGATAATGAGCGCCAATTGCAAATTTGTTCCTTGTGGGGAGAGGGACTTATCTACCTCATTTTAAGGCTTTAAATCAAATGGGGTGAGCGTGGTGAGCTTGCAGATACGGTAAACCTGCAAATATGGTAGTGCCATCGTGTGGTGTGGTTGATAAAATAGTTTGCAGTCATTTTGTCGTATTTGTCAAGATATGTATAAGTAGAATTATAATATCATTCTTTGTAGTAGTTGTGTGCAGATATGGTGTGATATTGTGTGCAGATATGGGGTGATATTATATTATCTTTTATGTGTATGAATGTGGCATATTCATTTTGAAAGAGAAATCAGTGTTTCAGTATTTCCTGATCTCAATATACGTATCAACTAGGGGTGAAGAACAATAGTCTAATTGTCGACATTTCAACAAGGATAGCGTTTATTGACAAGTTGATCTAATTTTCAAAGTTACAAATAAACATGTATTGTCTAACTTGGCCGTAGTAATGATGGGTTATTTCTAATAGACTAAATAAATCAGGCTAAAGGCCAAGTACAGGAAACTATCACGGCTAGTGAAAGCATACATTGTATCCCGGCAACATCCGTACAGGCTGACTAGATTTTCTCGGCTACCGGCCTGATTGTCAACAGACTACGTATGTCTAATCGTCTACTCCTGGAGCACGTGGACATGCTAATTCTTCTAAACAAGAAACAATGATTCTAATAGCATGGACATTGCCTAATGATTCTTTATATTTTTGTCAATATCTTGTATCTATGGATGCGGTAGCCAGATTTTTTGCAAATTAATTTTATGTGATCTATTCCTATAAAGCTTCCTTCCAAGGATATTTTTTATTCACTGAAACACATCAGTAGTTTGTTTGATTTGATGCACACTGTAATGTAACTCTGTTAGTCAATATATTAAGTGTTGTTTTGTTTGAAAATTATAGTTTTTAAGGCCTGTATGTAAAAAAATTGCTGGCTGGCTGGTCTAGTACATTTTGTATGTTGTTGTTATGGCCAGAAAACATTGACACAAAGATGTTAGCTAATGTAAGGAAATTCATACATATTTCTACGCTAATTCATGGGAGATAATGCATGTTTTTGATGACATAGTTCATTTGCAATTGTAACTAATGGAAAAGCCTGTAACAATAATTTATGTTATAAAATACAATTTGACAGGCCTATGCATTAGGTTATTGGCTGCTGTTATTGCATTTCTGAATGTCTTCTTGAATAAAATGGTATCTAGCCTAATTGTTTATACTAAAACTTTATTGACATTGTTGACTATTCTTTAAATAAAAAATAAAACATTGAATTTATTGCATAACATTTCATAATTTACATAATTTTCATTTATTACCTCTTTTTGGTACGAGTGTGTGGGATCGACTATTTGACAAAAGCTGAAGAATTATCGATAGGAAAAATTATTTGTCATGCACATCCCTAATAAAGTGAGGGAAAAATTATTTGGTCATGTTTTGCAGAGGGGATCAAATACATATTTCACTCATTTGAAATGCTAATCAATTTAAAACATTTTTGACATGCATTTTCTGGATTTTGTTGTTGTCATTCTGTCTCACTGTTTAAATAAACCTACCATAAAAATTAGATTGATAATTTCTTTGTCAGTGGGCAAACGTACAACATTAGCAGGGGATCAAATACTTTTCCCTCACTGTATCAACCAAAAAGAAAAGACAAACATGACTTTAGGATAACTAGTTCCACACACAATGAACTATTGCTAATCACTTGAATGTTATAACAGCATGTTATGAATGAAAGGAATTTTCTTTGTAACAGCTCTGGAAAAATTGAGAGACCATTGCACCTTTTTCCTTTCCAAAAAAGTTGAAAAGGAAGGATTTGAGTGAGGAACACAAAGGATAAAATTAAAAGACCACTGCAAATTGAACGCTTCTGTTCCTCTCTCAAACCTTTCCTGTTCAAACTTTTTGGAAGAAAAAAGGTGAAGTGATCTCAAATATTTTTTCCGAGCTGTATTTGATATACTGGCTTTAGGTAGCCAGTTAGAAACAGAAAGTACACAGTACTCCCTAGTACTTCAAGCAGCACAATAACAGGTTACCTGCATACAATTTTATAGTCTGACCTTGGGGGAACTTGCCCTCCATAATGGTCTAAAAGTAATTATTGCTATTAGGCCCTAACACGCAACAATACAATCGTACATCTAAGCATGAAGATCCTCACCAGAACTATGGATAAAAAGAGGTGGTCAGTATATATGTATGTTCATTTAGATACCTGACCAATGAGCTTGAAGACAACACTATAGGCTAAGATCATTTGCTTAACTCCCAACCTGTAAAAATAATTAAACATTGATGGAAGTCAAGAATACCCTGAGACACCAAATGTAGAGTACCAAACATTTGGAAACAGCTAATCATTCAACGATATTTCTTCCCTTTGGTATTTTCCTCATTTTAGAAAAATAGTAAAGAAAAACAAATAACACATTTGGAGTAGTACACACATGTAGTAACCAAAAAGTGTTAAATCAAAATACTCCACATACATGGCTCTCTATTTACAGGCTTTCAGGTAGTCACCTGGAATGCATGGATGTTTGTTCAGGAGACCATATGGAGACTCATACAATACCGTGGCCTTCCCATTTTGGTAAACCAAATGTACCATATTATTTCGCACACTGTATCCATTGCCCTATACACTTAAATTGTAGAACTCTTTCACTCTGTTAGAGCAGGGCAAGCACGCGGGAAAATAGCGAAATTTGGTAATATTTCTCTGTCCCCATTAATGCGATTTGATAGAACTTTGTGAAATAAAAGATTTAAGGAAGATGTCGCTGAGGTTGTTGCGGATGTCTACTACAACTATAGTTGACCTGTCGGCAGAGATTATTCCAGCATTACCAAATTTCGCTATTTTCCCGCGTGCTTGCCCTGCTCTAACAAAGTGAAAGAGTTCTATACATAGATAGTCCCACAATAGCTTTAAATTATTTATGAACTTAGACAAACTAAATATTTGTTATTCCCCTTTAATTAAACCATACCGTGTATTCTGAGATGTCCAGATCTGTGATCGAGCGGATGATTCGTTGTGGTGAGAACTCTGGGGGTGTTTGTCGGCTTTCCAGTTCCTGGGCCAGATTCTCAAAGTGGTCCCAGGCTGTTGCTTTCGGCAGAGTGAAGTCAAAGTCATAGTGCAAAGGCTCACCTGGGGTCTGGTGGCAAGTATGGTAAGGGATATCCCAGGGTGGAGGGACCTCTGTAGAACCCCAGTGGTGTTCATGAAAACCAGTGCTACAAGTTCCTTCCCCAGCTTTCCCAACAATGTCCTTAGTCTGCTGTTTCTGTGGTAAAAGAGCCTCTGAGGTCTTCTTCACTGTCTTCTTCCCAAGGCCAATACAGTTGATAACTGGACTGTTGTGATTGGACACAGATTCTGCCAAATGACCTAAACAAAAAGAGAAAGGTATTCATAGAATCTGATTAAAACTCCACTCCAAATCATATTCATCCATCAGAATTATGATTTGAAAAGTTTCATCTCTCTGAAACCTCATGTTAGACACCTGATTTTGGAGGAGCTAGGCAATTTGTATTCAATGGGACATAATGTGAGTTAGAGCAGACCCGGTGGGTCGATACATTATTCTGTCTCTAAAAAATGAGAAAATCAACATTCTTGCAAGAGGTGTCCATTTCTTTTAGGGTTTTTCAATTCAAGATTTGTTCTGTATAAAGACGACAAGCAGCTCTATCACTGCCTTTTGAGCTGATGTGTGTCAATGGGAACTCACCACTGCTGTCTGTCTTTCCATCATCTAATCCAATTTGGAGTCCCTTCTTCACTCCCACTAGTCTCTGGAACCTCGCCAGTGTTCCCGTAGATTCCGCCATGTCAGCCTCCGCGTCCCCAGGCTGTAGCAGAGTAATATGGGTTGGTTAGCAGTGTGCGTCCGTGTGCATTATGTAATGACTGTAAGTGCTCTCAATTTGCCAAAGGAAGACTACATATCCCATGTTTTAGTTGTATGCCTTGCACTGGTCGTAGAATCAGTAATGAGATTAAAGGAAAGTGTCCACCGACACAGTATTGTACTTCCATCGACACAGACACACTTTTTGTGTACTTAACAGTCTGCTTAGGTTTGACCTGTAGCTCACTCCCCATCTGGACAAACCGGCCTATCACATGTTGCCTGCCTTGTCACCAGAGGATGAAAGGTGACTGAATGGATGAAGGGACATTTCACACAGTAAATAAACTGAGTGAAATACAGAAAGAAATGGACACCATGTAATGCTCCATGATGGCTCAAATTAGCCTTTCAGGATTAACTGATTGTACTATACCTTGATCAGTAAGCACAGCGAGGGCTTGCTATCCTTTCTCGTCTCACAAACATAAACACATGCATTGACACAAACGACAACCCACACACTCACTCCATTTTTGCTCAGACTGTTATTGGTTACTACTGCACAATTTAAACATACCCACTCTACTACTTAAAGTGTCAATACTCCAAATAATAAATGTAATTATTTCTGTTTTTATTGCTCTGTTGTGAGGGAACCGATGAGTATTTTTGGATCTTGTTCGATAAAATCTGAAGCTTAAAATACACAGTCTGCTTGCCACTCAGCGGTCATGTCGGTTGTGGATCACAAAGGCTATTCCCTGCAATCTGACTGAATTGGCAAGAATGATTGTTGTGCTGCCAAAATGATTGAGACTGTGTCTTAATGAAGCCAATGAGATGTCTTGATGTTGATAATACTTACCGTGTCCTGCTGTTGACTGTCAAGGGGATCATAGTTTGGGTTCCAGACCTCAAAGTTCACTCCCTGCATCACAAATCAGTCAATCTACTTCAATCTCATTCCAAACAAACAGGCTTCTTGAAAGATATATACCCACTCGTAAAATCTGGGACAGGGGCAACAAAAGACTGGAAAAGTTGTGTAATGCAAAATAAAATCACCTGGTGGAATATTCTCACAACTAATTAGGTTAATTGGCAACAGGTCAATAACATAATTGGGTATAGAGTATCCAAGAGGACCTGAACGCCGCAAACCAATATTGGATGGCAATGATCTTTGGGCACTTTTACGATTCTGCAGTGGACTCCGGAACACATCTGAAAACCATTGTCTGTGAACACAGTATGTCGCTGCATCCACAAATGCAAGTCAAAACTCTACCACACAGAGGAGACCATATATAAACATGATCCAGAAACGCCGCCTTCTCTGAGCTCAAGCTCATTTTAAATGGGCTAAGAAGTGGAAAACTGTCCTGTGGTCTGACAAATCAAGATTTGATATTCTTTTTGGGGTTTAATCTGGCATGTTATAAGTGCACATTGAAAAAGCCAGCATCCGTGATGGTATTGGGGTCCATTAGTGCACATGACATGGATGACTTGCACATATGTGAAAGCACCATTAATGCTGAACAATATACAGTACAGGCTTTGGAGCAACATATGCTGCCATTCATATTTTTCAGAGACGGCCTTGCTTATTTCCGCAAGACTATGCCAAACCACATTCTGCGCGTATTACAAAGGCATGGCTCCTTAGTAAAATAGTCCTGGTGCTAAACTGGCCTGACTGTTGTCAGTATATATACACCCTGATACAATCTCAGTTCAGATTTGTCTCCCATTGAAAACATTTGGCACACTATGTAATGAAAAATATGACAAAGGAGACCTTGAACTGTTGAGCAGTTCAAATTCTATATCAAGCAAGAATGGGGAAACATTTTACTTTCAAAACTGAAGCCAGTTTTGAAAGGGGGACCAATTCTTCAGGTCCCCAATTCTTACAGAGTATTATTAAAAGAAGAGGTGATGCAACACAGTGGTAAACATGCCCCTTGTGTTGGCATCATTCAAAATGGGCAGGTATTGTTTTCATAACCTATACAATTTCTCAGTTTCAACATTTGATATGTTGTCTTTGTATTATTTTCTACTATTGTCCCACCCCATTTCCAAAGATGTTGGGATGTTGCGTAAAATGCAAATAAAAGCAGAATGCACTTATGTGCAAATCATTTATCCCTATATTTATTTGAAAAGACAACATATCCAATGTTGAAACTGATAAATGCATACAGCAAAACCAAATGAGATATGTCCATGCTTATGTTTTTCTAAGGCCATTAGAAATTATTAACTTTAAGTAATTGCACTAACACTTGAAACTCTTAACAAAATCACACCAAAATAGATTAACAATTTCAAAAGATTCATATGATTTCTTTCTTTCCATATGTACTAAAACAAATCACTTCTGCCATGTTTATCAAAGTAAATCTTCAGTTGTCAAAATAATTTATCTTGAATGAAGCGGAGGTGTGAAATGCATATTTCTTTTTTTATCAAACAGTCAGGGCTAGACAAAATAACCTGGGGCATCTAATGACAATACTGTACAGTAGCCAAGTTTTACCTCAGTTGTATAACCTTGTTGTCTTCGCTTAGAGTTCAGCTTCTGTCTGACCTCTTCTGTCAGGACGCTTCTCTGACAAGGACCTTGACCCATCTCTGAAGAACCACAGGCAAAAATACTCAGTCCAGATAAACGCAGACACAAACACCCACCATAATATGGACATTTTTGGTTGTACATGTGCAGGTGTAACTGATGTAACTATAGTTACAGGTGATACTATGCAACCAGACCCTAAGGCTGAAGATTACACAGACTGGGCTAATTTACTAAACGACAGGCAGATGCAGTGCTTACTCTCATTCCCCTCACTGCCTTTAAAAAACAACCGTCTGTGCTACTGACAGTTAATTTTATCTGCTTACTCTGTCATGCAATAAAATGCAAATACATTTTTGAAAAATAATACAATTAGATTTTCTGGATTTTTGTTTGAGATTCCATCTCTCACAGTTGAAGTGTACCTAGGATAACAATTACAGACCTCTACATGCTTTGTAAGTAGGAAAACCTGCAAAATCAGCAGTGTATCAAATACTTGTTCTCCCCACTGTAGCTACCCTTGTTATGTCTGTCATGTCCAATGGCCCATTTGCACTCTTATCTGCAGAATTGTCTTACATTATTGCTCCTTTGCACTATACCATTTGCAGAGGTGTGCCCTAGTGTTATGCTCTCTGTTGTCTTTGCCACACCACTTTTACTAACTGACCTACATCTTAAAATACACCTCACTTTGCACCAACCGTATAACACTCAACTGCATTTTACACCATTAGCTAGACTCTCTAGCTCATTTGTGCTTTTGTTATTGTCTTATCACGTTTGCACTAATTGTATATAGACTGTACAGCATTTGTTTTTTTATATAGACCCTACCTCATTTTGTATTTTCTGCTCTGTGTACTCTGTAACTGTATTTTGTCCTACACGTGCGCTTTGTCTTGGCCAGGTCGCCGTTGCAAATGAAAATCTGTTCTCAATCGGCCTACCTGGTTTAATAAAGATTAAATAAATAAATATCATTATCATCTTTCATGAAGATCATGTTTATTCAATGTGACATAAAAGCTTGCAAATAAATGTAGTTAATATTTTTGGTATTTGATTGTATTTTTTATATATTTGGTATATTAGGGTGTTTTCATAGGATTGCCAGTCCAGAGGATTGGTATGAGTGCACACATTTCATGCTATTTCATACTTTCTTTTGAGGGGCCCCTCATGGGAATCAAAGCTTTAACCCTAGCCTTGCATGCACCATGCTCTACCCACTAAGCTACATGAGACAATATACATCTAAAATACACAACAGTGATGGAATCAAATGTTTTTTTTTTACATGGTGCAGGATTCAACACCAGTAAAACTACAGTTTGGGCCAGTAGATTTCAGACCAACTGTCCCGATAGGGCTGCATGGTGTTGTTTAAGTTTCATGCATTCTAATTTCGATGCCAAACAAAGCACTGCTGTGCATGGCCAAAGAACTCTATTTTCATGTCATCTGACCGTAGCACTAGTTCCAATCCAAGTACCAATACAGCTCCAAATACAGTAGGACAACAGGGTTAAAGACGAAGGTTAAGTCACTATGGATAAGTGTCTGCTAAATGCTAAAAACATTGTAAATTGTAGTTGAAAGAAGTGTGTGTTTTGTGTCACACTCAGTCATTTTAGCAGTCAAAATGTATTGTTCTACAACGGGTTGGACAAAGGAACTATTGTGATTAGCTGACAGCAGTTCTAAGCTATGGTAGGAAAGCTGCATACCACTGGTAATTCTATGATCCAAAATGGGTTATTTAGTTTCCAAATTATTACTGTACCTTCAGCACAGGCAATACATAAACATGACCTCTGTAAAAATTACAGTATGTAGACAGTATTTACCCTTGCGTCAAGTCTAGCAATGGTTTTGCAAAAACAGTAGTTTGTGAAAATGTTGCTGTCTGCTTTTCTAACATTTTAGTAATTGTTTAAATTTTAAATAACAGTCTCCCTGGTGCCAGCCCATAGGACTGTGTCTGGAGTAGTTCATTTGAATGAACTGTACAAACAATCAGTCTGTTTAAACCACAGTGCAAATAAAACAACCAGCAATATTTGTGTTCCTTTGATGTAAATATATTTAGCTATGTTTATGATCAGAATTTTCTATTCATTGTTTTTTAATATAATGTTTGTAACCCGTTGTAGAAAAGCAATTGTACACTTGAGTTTATGGTAAACTGCTTTTTTTTTAATCACGGCTATGCTTTAGTAGGTGTTGACCATAGCCATTAGTTCAACATGCCCTCTCATGGACAATTGCTTTTACAAATTGCAATTAACAATATTGAATTATTGTTGTACTAACCTAAGATTTCATTGTGTGATGTTGATGTGGTTGGTACATTCAATCTGAAAATACAAATGAAAAGACATTCTGGTCAATGTTGAGATCTCTTATCTACACTGCGTGCACAATTATTAGGCAAGTGAGAATTCTGATCGTATTATTATTTCTATGCACATTTTCCAACTCCCAACCATATAATCTTGTATGTTTATTGGATTGAATCATTTTCAGGTGATATATATTTGTGTAATGAGGGAGGGTGTGGTAACAGTGAATAACATCTTATATCAAGGTGTGCATTATTATTAGGCAGCTTCATGACCTCAGGTAAATTGGGCTAAAAAAAGAGATTTAACTGACACTGAAAATATAATAATTGTAAAATGCCTTTCTATTGTTTGCAACTCTCTTGAAATAGCAAAAATATTGCGGCGTGACCTCCGGACAGTCAAATGTTTTGTTTCAAATAGTCAACTGCAAAATATGCATGGAGAAGAAAAGACGCAAATTATAAGCAAAATACTTGAAGACTTAAACGTGAAGCTACCAGAACCCATTATCCTCCAATGCCACCATATTCCAGAACTGGAGTGTCCAGGGACATGGCCAAGGTCAAGAAGACTGAAAGAAGACCAACACTGAATAAGATTCACACATTGAAGTGTACAGATTGGGCGAAGAAATACCTCAAGACAGATTCAAAGGTTTTATAGACAAATTAAATGAGTGCCTCTTGATGGACCAGATGGATGGGCCTGTGGCAATCACTAATGGACACAGGGCACCACTTCGAGTCAAACGCCAGCCAGGTGGACGAGAAGTACTGGTCTGGGCTGCTATCATTAAGAATGAGGTAGTTGGACCTTCTCGGGTTGAAGATGGACTGAAACTCAACTCTCAAACCTACTGCCAGTTCCTGGAAGATACTTTCTTCAAACAGTGGTACAGGAAGAATTACTCAGCATTCAAGGAGGACATTATCTTCATGCAAGACAATGCTCAATCACATGCATCCAAGTTCTCCTCTGCTTGGCTACCAAGCAAGGGCCTCAAAGATTTCTGAATAATGGCCAGGTCCTCTCTTTCCTCTCCTGACTTAAATCAAATTGAGAGTGTGGGCCCTTCTCAAACGTGAGATTTACAGTCAGGGAAGACAATAGAGCTCTTTGAACTACATTAAGGAGGCTATGGTTACAGCTTCAGCGAAAGTTGACCGATCAAGAAAGTGACAGACACCATGGATGGAAGGCTCATGTCAGTTATTGAAAAGAAGGGTGGCTATATTGGTCACAGAATATTTTTCAAAGGATAAAAATGTTAATTGTAATTTTGTGTTACTCATTTGTTACACTTTTGAGAATAAACAAATGAGTTGTGAGAAATAATCTGGGTAATTAGTTGCCTACTAATTCTGCACACCAATTGTTGCCTAATCATTTTGCAAACTTAGGTATTCCTCTGAGAAACATTGAAACTCACTTTTCCTTTATTAAACATTCAGGCTTGAGGTTTAATGATATTATGGATTGACTGAGAGCGTTGTGTTTGTTCAACAATCAAATAAATCGTGAGGAATATGATTTGCCTAATAATTGTGCACACAGTGTACAAGTAATCTGTATTAGAACATATTGAGTATGGTTACATGTGCAAACTAATTTGAGTACTGTGAATAAACATTTAATTGCTTTGAAATCAGAGAAAGTCCAAAACCTCATTAGATGGTAATATCTGAAATCAGGTTAAGTATGTACAGCATGTAGAAAATCATCATTCAAAATAAATGTTCAACTACTGTTCAAACTCTTTTTAGTAATTCTGAACCGTTTTAATTTGAACATAGTTTACAGTGATCTTAGGCCACCTGAGAAAATAGTTTGAAGTCATTTAAGTGGAGCATGTTTTTTGGGGGGAAAATATATTTATAAGCTAACATCTCTTAAATTGTGTTTTTATGAGCAAAAAAACTATTACTGGCCAAATACAGTAAAGAGTTTAACACATTTCTCAGGTGGTCAAACACTTTTTAGGACATTACTGTATATGTTTTTTGAAGCCTATGAAACTTACTTTTGACTACTGCTATAGGCAGTTTAATATATATATATATATATATATATATATATGAGTTTGTATGTGAACATGATCAGTATCTAAGGATGTTGGTGTTAAACCATAATAGTTATTTAAAATAGCCACTTATGGTAGGTTGACACATTTTTATTGGTTTTCAGTGATTATTTTTTTTATTAGGTCAGCACTTCGGTGAAAAAACGGATACTAGCCAATAGAGCAATTACTGGGTGGAAAATACGAATCAGAACTGGGCTGTAAATTAGCTGATGATTATGACTTATTACACCCCATACACACCTTGTATTATACCTTTCAGAATAGCTTTGACATAATTTCATTTCACCATTGGAACCACGCATTTTGTTTCTTTTATCTCTGTTGTCCTAGCCAACTGTTTTCAAAAATACCCAAAGCAGTATATCAAAAATAACATCACCAGATAGATTATAAATAAGCAAAACAATCTGGTCTGTACAATTAGTTGATGGAGGATGACAGAAGGGGAGAGAGAGATGATCTTATTCTGATAGTGATGAAGGAAGAAAAAAAAAATATATAATATGCCACCTGTTCTGTAACCTACATTTAGATGCCATGTTGATTTAAAAATGTTGTAATATGAAACAGGTGGTTACAATATTCAGTTTGCATACAATAACTTGCTCTTTTCCATTTTACATCCAATAGGTGGGATACTGAGGTAGAGTTACATCATGTAGGAATATTTGTAGGAACACAATGCAGACTTTTCAGGCAAACACCTGGCATTTTCACTCTGATAATGTGAACACAATGCACTTCTAACTAGATATAATCTTTCAACAACAACAACAAACTGCTAATTAGATGTCAAAACCCAATTTTCATCACTCATAAACAAAATACTATTTTCATGTAGTTACATGCAACGACAATATAAACAGTTTGTCAGGCTGTAACTCACTAACCCCTAAATACACTCTCTGGTTTTATGAAATCCAAGGTGCTGTATTTTCAACAATATCCTTTGAAATGTGGTTATACATGTTGTCATACATATATCGTTTAATTTTTTATTTTAGACTAGGTCAGAACATGCGATTAATCTATATGGACAACAGTATTACAAATAGAGACAAAGCAGCTCTGTCATTCATTTTAGACTTATTTATGCCAACAGGCGTAAAAATCTGTCTGTGTGCCGTCAAACAACAGTTACATACTAGTATGATCCCAGAACTGTATATGCTGCCTTTGCTTACTCTATAATGATTGTCATGCCATGTGAAAATGTGTTGATATGAAAGTATAGTCCATACAAACAGATGTGGGACCAGTGTGTGACATGCTGTTATGACGTGTAAAATCTCAGTTATAATTCCCCTGATGGGGTCGTCGTTGACCTCTAGTTAAGAAGGTGGTTCAAAGGAGTGATTAAATCCCAACTCTTGTCCCATTAAATCTAATCCTAATCCCCCACAATGCACTGTTGTGAAATTGCACAATGATAATAGCCTACACACCCTTGATATAATATCATACACAAAACCACATGCTAGCTATAAGCTCCATGTTTTGCTCAGTAAACATGTTTTTATGTACCGCCTACATGTACTGGAATTGGCAGTTTCTTGTAGAGGTTTTGAGAGAATTACATTATTTAATCATAACTAAACACATTTGACTGTTTACTACTGATTTAACCAAAGGAGTTGCATATAATCTGTTAAAAGTATAGAAAAATATATAATTCTGCATCTAATTGCTTAAATTAACCTAAAAAATACATATCCTTAGAAACGCTTTTGGGCCAACTATTCTTCTCAGGAATTATGTTATACAACTAACGTAAGTATTGATTACGTTCAGTATGATCATACAGTATCAGCAGTGCTATTACATTCAACATTGTGCTCTTGGTCCTTAATGACTTCCTATTACTTTGCTCCTTAACATTTTTATATTAAGTTGGTTCTTAAAGCAATTGATTAAAAATGAAAATAACGAATAACATTTATGGTTAATGGTTAAGATTAAAGCTGCACTAGGTAGGAATATATTTTTTTCCCCTGCAAACATGTTGTGTAAGCTAATGAGGTTTGGTTTTGTGCACGTGCAATTTACTTGGATGACATATATAGCATGAGTACGCCATAGGGAGCAAAGTTCGTTTACTGTAAGAAACCATAATATCATCTGGAAACCAGGACAAAAATCTGCCAATTCTTCCCTTGTCTACTGCAGCATATGAAAACTGCAAAGGAGCAAAATAAAACTTAGATTAGGTCTCTGTAGCTAGCAACCAGAAACACTAAGCTAACGTGAACAAGTCTAAGAAGAACGTTTAATTCTGAGTTATCGCTTTTTTGCCGGGCTGTGTAAGCGGAGCCGGCCAAAACAGCGAATATCTCTTACAGAGTGAACGACGAACCGACTGACCCTTGTTAAATATCATAGTGGTTAAATACGCAGACCTGCAACTAATACGTCACATTCGAATCTTGTCACTGTCAAAGAAAATTATGCATTAGGATTTGTTCCGGATAGACAAAAACTTTGCTGGCCTTCAGTAGCTGCATTATAGTAAGCCTAAAATAAAACCATTCACGGTTATATTGCAACTATCCTGAACTTCTGTGTTGCTGGTTACACTATCAGTATGCCTACGAGTTGTCTTGCTCTTTTTCCCAACATCATGTAGAAAGGGAACGGTTTCAGGATTGCACGGTGAACGCCGATAATGGCATTCCTGTTTCAATATACGCGATTGTCAGGGACACAGATGGTTCTCAACCACGTATCAGTGAAAAATATTACTCCACATTGTGGAAAAGGACGACATAAAACAGGACTGTGCAGAACTCGTACATCGGGTCCTTGACTATATTGGAAATTAATACTCTAGGAAGGTTGCTACAGTCTTGCTCAGAACTGGTTCAGCTAGGCCTAAACCCTACCCCAACTAAAAGGCATTGAGTGATCTAGAGGACAACAAGTAGCATAAAGGCTAACTGAAGACAATGTAACCTAGAGGTAGTTCATTCTCAGCCTGAACCTGATCATGACCGGACGGGGCCTTAAATTCTGATATTGTAGTCGTGCTGGGCTTGTAACAGTTATTTTTTTTAAATAAAACTAACGCTCTCTCAATTAGCTGCAAGGAGTGCCTTTTTCTGAACACATTGATGGCGAATAAAAAGAACAGAAATGTTGCTTATTGTTTTTATCAAAACAGCCCTTGATTTTTAAATACATTTTCTAACATTGAAAATCAGAAATATATCGGGAGAAATATATATATATATATATATGTATGTTTGATTTTATGATCAAATCAGAGGTTGTAAAAGTTGCCCAGCCTAATACAGAATAATCAGAACTTGGAATGAAGTTTATATGATTATATTGCATTAAGGTTTTTAAATATAGTTGCTTTTTCAAAGTTTGCAGGATTTTGATGTCTCTAGGTGTGATATTTTGATCAAATCAACAGTTGTATTAATTATCCAGCCTAACACAGACTATTTAGAACCTGGAACTTTTTGAAAGTTTGTCTCTTGCGGGAATGGTGTTTCTCCATAGCAATATCTTGTAAAAGTTTACAGCAACTTACGTTTTGAAAGATTCTGACGTTTGTGCACGTCATCAACCAGTATCATGAAAGACACTGTATTAAAACAGCCACTGTTTAACTATTAATAAGTTCATAACTGTCCCTGATGGCCGGTTTCTGATGGCAGAGAAATTGTACTTATTATATGTTGACACTGATCATAATTGTGAGTCATTAAGAACCAATAGCATATTGAACAGCATTGGACTGCTGATATGTTAATTTTGAACGTAATCAGGGTTGGCAAGATATTTACATAATTCCTTTGATGCTAGGCTGCTCTTATAATAGCCAAATCCTTAGGCTAACCAAAAAGAACATTAAAGATTAAAGAAGGAAAGTGTTCTGGTAGGCCAACGCAGAACTCGGAAATGGATTACTTAAATATGCTTGAAACGATAAAGAACAGATCAGGAACACTCCTGAGAGTAGACAGGAAAGTGTCAGTCTAACAAACCAGAAACATGGCAAGAACAAACTGATTAACAAAAGAACTGCCCAATACCAATAATTATCTTGACTTAAACCTGGGGCCATATTCACAAAACATTTGATCTTACCACAAGGAGGTCTCTTAAACAGCACTAAATCTTCCTAGCTAAGAGTTTCCTTGTACTATGACCACAGTGATTGGGCTGATAGTGGAAGGTTCTCTGTCAGTGAATTCATCATAGCAATCCTGGAGAACAATGTCTCATGTTGCCATATTGAAAAGAAGATATTCAAATAGAAATGTTGTAAAATAAAAATGATTAAACATGAATGATACACTAGTCAAGATATGTTCAGCTAATTGTCAGCCTCTTACATGTCAAGCAGCTCGTAATAAATGCACATTCATCTATTGATGGTAAAATAATTTGTGCAATTGTGTTCCATCTATAGCACCAACTACACTGGGTGGTCCTGCTATGGCCAGGATGTCGGCTTGGTTTCTTTGTAGATAGCGAACATCATGAAGAAACCAAATGATTTGTCGCACGATATGGGGTCTGGGGAGGGTTTTTGTTGTTTGATGTAATATTCTACTCACAGATGACTGAGATATACAAAGTTTGTCTGCTCTGCATAGTTGCATTTTTCCTATGGCCAATTAGAGTTGTCACAACCTTTGAGTGTAAAACCAGTATAATAGTTTGTTAATGATCACCCAATAATTACGGAGGGCACCATATATAATACTTTGACTAAACCTATGATATATTGATGTGAATCGTTCTACAACATTCGCATGTCTGGCTATTGCCGTTTGGTTCAGGTAGAAAGAGGTATAGGACCTGAGTCACAGCATGCATTGATTGAAAAAACAAAAATGTCCATACCTTCTCTTCTTTGTATTCAGATGTGATTTCTGAGCGTCTGTCGGCTCCTGGAAATAAAATATATGAAATGTAAACCTGGGCAATGGGATCACTGAATGGCGCAGAAATGTCTGTGCTGTTAGCTGGATCAATGTGAGACCAGGTGCAAATCTTGCTTGCAGATTAGGTCAGGGGTTCCACCAAGGCCATTGCAATTGACCAGCATTGTCTGAGTTTAGGGTGTTATTAAATAAATATGGTTGTCTCGCCCACCCTCTAGCGACTCCTGGTTTAAGCTTGAGTGTCTGTTAGCTCAATCAAGGTAAAAGACGAGAATGTACTCTGCGGTACAAAGACTGGGGTGCCTGACAAGAACCAGAAAAAGGACAAATATCTCAAAATTGTCTGTTCCAGAATCCGATGGGAGTTGCTATGATGAACAAGGCCTTAGAAATTTATGAAACATTAGATTACACAATAATGAAACATGCCATCGAATTCGCACACAATTGCTTGTTCTATAGGTGTGCTGGGAAATTAATAAAAGACTTACACATCATACAGTATTCCATCTTCAAACGTTATCACTCCTTAAACTTTCTTAAATCAGCTGTCAAATATTCCACATGATCACTGACCTTCTAAACTGTCTGGTCTGGTCTATCTCTATGTTGCTCTAGGGTGATAGTCAGGGCCTGACTGCAGGGATTTCTCTAGGTATCTTCGCAGTTCGGTTCTGTTTGTCCCCAATTAGAGGCAACTGCCCTGCTCTTTTTCACTCTCTGCTGTGTGGATTATTGTTTGTGCCTTAAAGTTCTCGATTGGTGCCGCTTTTTTATTTATTTATTTTTGTCATTTTTGCAGACTAATCAAGAAATGTCTCAGTACAGTTGCTCTGCGCTTCCTGTCCTGCCATCCTGCTGTGACATAAACATTGATCTATCTGCATCACCATGCATGAGAATCCGTGTTTGTGAAACTGGCCTATGATCTACCTCATTACTACTGGATTTGGTCAACGTAGCCACATTTCTACGATATGTTGAACAAATGTACTCACAATATCGCAGAGTAGGTAATATACAGTGATCTCTCTACAGCGTACAGTGGTACACTTCTTTATCATACACAACCAACTGTTGTGTTCATATCATAGGACCTAGCACCGATTATCTGCTGCTTCCTGTATTCAAGTCATCAAGCAGCATTTAGACCTAGCTAGCTTTTGCCTGGATTAAATTACTTCTTTAATCACCATCATTTGTGAGATAAGAATCTTTAGCCCAAAAAACAAATTGTGCCATGGACCTCTCAGTGGGATTACATGTATCGATGCCTTGTTGAACACATTGGTAGAACTCACCATGTGTATACATGGATCTGAGCCTTTCCACTTGGCCTGGTCCCTCAGAGAAGGGCTGCTATGTTGGCTGCTGGCTCGACTTGGAACTGAAATACTGTGTGCCTGGATGAGTGGGTGTTTGTTGTGGGCAGGCTCATAGAGGCTGTCCGTCGAGCCCTCCTAAATCCAAGGAAAGAGAGCAGCATCAGGAATAGCAACAGCCTATTACTGTGAACACTGAATGCTAAAGTTATTTCATAAACCTAAAATATTATTGATTTACTCAGTGGTCAGTGTAATTTCAAGTTTAACTTTGGTTCACGTCGGTTAATACCTTGCTTAAGCAATCATGTTAAGTAGCCTAACATTGTTTATATTGAAAGTAAAGAAATGGGTACTTTTGATTTGTGCCATCATAAGACCAAGAAAAAAGTCACAAAACTCAATTTGTGCATTTTTGCAATAAAAACAAAAATGTGAAACTTGTAATTAAGTTAGAGGCCGGTGATCCACATACTGGGTTTTTTGTCTTCCCTTTGGCATGTTTACTAGAGTATTCATCTCTTCTACAGGTAGTGATTCAATTGGAATTTGTGGTCCAGGACGGGCAAGGAATCAAATCAAAGCTTTCTGTAGTGGATTGCCCTGAGGGAACATGGTGAAGGCAAGGGCTTATTGGCTAATAACATGGTGATTGATCTGCAGCCAAGTTTAGCCTTTCACAAACTTTCTTATACTACGAAGAGGCAGGCATTTCTCCAGCAACTCTGGTCCACAGTTGTCCTGGACTTAAAATATGCCATTCTATTCTTTTGTGATTAATTGGAGTTAATCAAATGATATGATAATCAAATATATTTTGTTCAAGCATTTCATTTAATAATATTTAGAAACTCCAATCAAGACATTCTATATGTGTATTTAAAAAAGGAATTTAGAATTGAGAGATTATGGGCATGAGAAGTCATTGAATTAAGCTTGACACAACGCATGATAGTACTGACTGACAAATGAAAAAAGGACAATACTGTAGGTAGGACATGTGATGCACCATTACTGATGGGTCCCACACACCCTGTCCATACCACCTGCTAGGAACTGTGTATGTGACTGTCATAGGACTCTGTATAGACCCTTGGACCATATGTTGGGAAGTGCCATTCAAGGGTATTTTGTTGTAGAAACCTTTCTTATAATAGACTGTGTAATGGTTGGATATGAACACTGACCACCTATGTGTCCTGGCATAAAAGACTGTGTTAACTTTGTAATTATTAGAGAACATGTAAGACCCTGACTGACCAGATTTAATGATTTTATTCATGCTTCAAAAGTGGACAGAATCGAACTGAATGATCAAACTCATGAAATAGTGTGATTTTCTATCAAACCTTAGCACACCAGTAGTACACCAAAAACCAAAAACAAAACGGCGAGAGAACAAATTGGACAATGAATGTGTCATTAGCATTATGAAATACGTTGCTCTACAAATGAGCATATTCAACAATCATCAGTTGGTATCCAATCCTCAACATTTCCTTCATGTATCCTATGTACAAATACCAGAATTGTCGTTCTGCTAAATGAGTCATTCATTTTACTTGCCTCCTTGCCAAAACCATCAGCAGTGTCTTACACATTACATACCACCTGCAAATGTATTCTGGGATTATTGGCCACTAGTTGTAAAAGTGCCACTGTTGAGATGTCCGGTATGTGCCAATATGTGTATCATGCCATTAAAACCATTTCATGGCTAACAGAGGTATGGCATTTATTCTACTTAAACTGTAGAATATACAAACACCATATCACACATCCAACCCAAAATTTGAGTTACATTTTTTTTTCCCAGACTGTAACTTTGAGTGGAAAGCTGTTGTGTTGACATACAAGTCATGGGATGGTACTTTTATGTTGATCTTGGCATTATCTATTCCACAGAATAACTCAAGATACGAATGTCAAATTAATAAAGTGTAGATGCTTGAGTAATGGCATTTATCATTTTTCTTTCCTCCCCAAAAAATGTTTTACTGCCCAAAAGATATCTGCTGAGCCACTTTAGTTTGTGAAAAAATCAGTCTATAAAAATGCATTTTCTGAAACATTTTATCTTCCATCACAGCCTTCCCATTGCACTTTCCATTCTGTTCGTCTGTAATAATAATTAATGTGGCTATAATTTACATGTTTTACATGTGGCTATAATTTAACAAATGACTGTACTTTATATGGATTGTTATTAACTCAAATTAATTGACAGGGTGAAATTACTGATGGGAAACCGTGCATTGATTCACAATGGAAAAACAAGGAAATCAAGACTATATTTAATAATTTTTCTGGTCATTTGTTTAATATATAGTATACGTATATTTTTCACATTAACTAGTATCCATTTGACAAGAAGTTCCCTAATTCTTCAAATTGGTACAGTACATAAACATTGTCTTGGCTGCGTGTACATTTCTGAACAAGCAGTATTGATAAATCCTAGAATTTATGCTGAAATGATTGCTCTCATTGTTTAGCACAGAATGGTGCGTGCACATGATTTATAAAGGAGTCCAGTGTCTCCTTGGCCCTATCTCATAAATCTTTGTGTACATCTTTTTGTTTTGTTGTAAACAGAAAATTGCAAAATGATGTATGGTACAGCCGGAAAATAAAACTAAACTGGAGTGCAGAGACATTATCCATAATCCAAAAGATCATCGCTACTGGAGACTGGTTCCAGTGTCTCTGAAATATCCTTACTTACGGGCTTTTCACTCACAAAAGTGTTTTGAAGTTTTGTGAGAATGGTGTAAATAATTAAAAAAACATCCAGTCAATAACAGTCCTTGTTTGGAAAACGAATTGTTCACAAATGAAATCGAAGAAGATTTCATTTGCTAATAGTTAAACCACAAACTGGCGAACAATTGTGTTATACAACAGTGTGTGCAGAACAGCATCTCTGAATGTTTGACTACTGTGCTTTACTCATCTAATAACAAAAAGAAGCTGTTCCTCTGGGCTTGCAAGCACTGTCCCTGGAATATGTAGGAGTGCAAAGACATTGCCTGGTTTGTTGATTCCCAGTTCAGTTTACCTGAGTAGCATGTGAAGAACTGAACCTAAGAGAGCACCTTTGGGATGATTGTAGCATGGATGTACTATTGTCTAATCTGCAGCAGCTGTATAATGTCCACACATCAGCAGGGAACAATATCCCTGTGATACTTTTCCAAACAATTATAGAATACATTATTTGAAGAATTCAGGCCGTGCTTTTCTGAGCTCAAACCTTGTACTACTGTAGATAACGTATGCATGTGCCTTTGATCTAGTGACAAAATGTGGTATTCAAGGATTGGCCACTAATAGTTATTTTTTATGTTTAAATATGAACATTCTTAAAGGCCTCAATTGCTTTACACATTGGCCACACAGTCGTTTATAAATCTGTTTACCCTCAAATAAAGACTTGCAACTTTCTTAACCTTGGCATAACTAAAATCTCAGTCTCTTTATAGCTTCCCGCTAAGTGAGCTAGTCCATGTCAGAATCCTGACATCCTGGTACTTCAGTACCTACCATGAGTTTGCAACTGGCTAAAGGCTTCCCTAACAGGAACAGAAAGAGCAGACTAATTTGACTGCCCTGACAGCAGAGTTCCAGTCCAGTCCATTTCACTTCAATTCAGTATATTCATGTAAAAAAAGAAATTTCAACTGAACAAAATGGAAATAGGATTACAGTTTTAATCCTGAACTGACACAATGTGAATGGAAAGGGCTACAACTGCAATTTTTCTTTGGATACACCCTACAAAGAATTTAAGAGAGGAAATAGGAGACAAATTATTGAAGGAAATGTTTCTCTTACCAGAGAGAAGCAGAATATGTTCATATTTCAGATCCTGGGACTCCCTCCACTTCATGCCACAGAAAATGGAAAACAGTGGAGACCAACTGAGAAGTTGTCTCAGGACAAACAAAAACATGTGCACATCACAAACTATGCAAAACATACCCACCAAGCTCCTGAGTTCCATAGGCTTTCTACAGCCATGCGGCTTAGTACTAGTTTAAAATCCTTTCCCTAATCCAATAGAAGCAGTGAGCCATTACTGTCCAAGACAACCCTCACAAACAGGCTAGCTGGACCAAGTGGGACACCCATAATCACACTCTCAGCTGGCAAGCACTATGTTGGGGGGTGTAAACAACAATCAAACAGTGCTAAAGCTCACTCCGCATTTTTATGGGGTGTTTTTGTCATTACTGGAATAATGACGTAACGTAATCATGTTTTTTTTGGCCATACTGTAGTAATATTGGCTTGTTTGATGAAGTGTTTATATAACATTTGCAGAATAGAAAACCTCAGCAATACTAATGTAACGAATTACTGATAAAGAAATAAATATGACAACTTTCTGTGCAAAATGTTCTTGTCAAAATGATGAGTTGATTATTAAATTATTAATTAATAAGTATCTTAAAACAATGAATCAATAATGTAATAGCCTGAACCAATAAAGTAATTTATTTTTAAATGTCATGCAGTCCCTGCTTTGTAATTTTATCTGTAAGCCATCAATCTGTAATATACATTTTTGTAATTTTGGTAACGTAAAACCCCAGTGAAAGCACAATTTATTGGGTATGTTGATGGTAATGGCACTGCATTTACTTTAACTCTAAATTAAAATCTAATCAATTTATTTGAAAGTGATGTAAATGCGTTAAGAAATATGTTTGGAATTTGTGAGAAGCAGGAAAAATGGCTAAGGATCTGGGGCGAATTGTGATGGCTAGACCACTGGATCAGAGCATCTACAAAACTGCAGCCCTTGTGGGGTGTTCCGGTCTGCAGTGGTCAGTGCCTATCACAAGGTGTGGTGCAAGCAAGGAAAAGTGGTGAACCAACGACATGGTCATTGGTGGCCAAGGCACAGGGGAGCGAAAGCTGGGCCGTGTGGTTCGATCCAACAAACGAGCTTCAATGCTGGTACTAATAAAAGGTGTTAGAACCCACAGTTTGTTGCGTATGCGTTGCCGCTGACCGGTCAGGGTGTCCATGCTGACCTATGTCCACTGTCAAAAGTGCCTGCAATGGGCATGTGAGCATCAGAACTGGTCTGATAAATCATGTTTGCTTTAACATCATGTAGATAGCCGGGTGCTTGTGCGTCGCTTGCTTGCAATGTTCTGCGGGGAAACCTTGGGTCCTGCCATTCATGTGGATGTTACCATGGCACATACCACCTACCTAAGCATTGTTGCAGACCATGTGCACCTTTTCATGGCAATGGTATTCCCTGATGGCATTGGCCTCTTTCAACGGGATAATACGCCCTGTCACAAAGCTAAAATAGTTCAGGAATGGTGTGAGGAACACAATAATGAGTTCAAGGTGTTGACTTGGCCTCCAAGTTCCCCAGCTCTCAATCCAGTCGACCATCTGTAGGATGTGCTGGACAAACCAGTCCGATCCATGGAGGCCCCACCTCAAAGCTTTCTGGATTTAAAGGATCTGCTGCTAATGTCTTGGTGCCAGATATCGCAGCACACCTTCAGAGTTCTAGTGGAATCCAGGACTCGATGGGTCAAGGCTGTTTTGGTGGTGAAAGGGGGACCTACACAAAATTAGGCAGGTGGTCATAATGTTATGGCTGATGGGTATATATAGATGTGCTTCTGCCTTTTACTGGTTAAAATGGGCCATCTACATTTCCTGGTTGTTGGCAAACCGGTAAATCATCAGAAGCAGTCATTGTTTTTTTGCAGTCTCAAAATGAATAGCCAACTAGAGAGCTCCTGAGAGTCTATTTCGAAAAGACCACCTTTAGTAGTGGAAACACAATTTGAAAAGGGAGTAAAGCCCCCTTCAGCCAGAAGTCTTTACAAATCCTGATGACATTAGTCAACCTGACTATCCTCTGGTTTAGGACTATATTAGGACATTGTTGTGGGAATGTGATTCTGCATTCCCTAGGGATTACTCTGCCAGTCTATTATTGAACACATAGGCCCCACTCAAGCCATTTGGGTACTACAGGACTATGCTGAGTGCAAACAGTATGCAGCACACTATATAGATTGTGGCAAAAATCTATGTATTAAATTGGAGAGCAATCTGCACCATTGGGACTTAGCTGCTGGAACCAGTAGCAAAGCCCTCATATTGTTGCATGTGTTGGATTTTTGCTGCTTTTGCGCTGCCTTGCTGTGCCAGAAGCGGAGGTAGCTAAACTGCTGAGGAAGGTGCAAATGTGTAGCTTTCAGCTATATCTTCATGGGATGTTCTCCTTAAGTTTGATGAGCTGACAGCATTCACATTCACTTCTAGACCTGATGTTTAGGCTATATCAGAAACCTGCCTCAGGAAATCGACCGCTAACTCAGAGTTTTCCATACCTGGCAATAATATATTTAGTCAGGACCAGTCCGCCAAGGCAGTTGGGATCAACATCTATTGTAAACACCATAAACAATTTGAATAGACGCACACTCAATGATGATTATCTTCACTAACATGCCTGCCATGTACACCGCAGCTGTTTACCGCAGAAACGTTATTGATCATTGTATCATTGCCTTTGTCCTCAACTGTACCTGAATCAAAGACCCTCCTTTCCTTACTGTCAAATGTTAACTAAAAGACATTTAAGAACAGGCCGTCCTATATTACATGGCTTATGCTCGCTGGCATAGAATTTACCTCATCCCCTCACGTCTCCTGTTCCTATAAAAAAAAATCCTTACTGTTAATAAACATGTTCCACTTCTGAAAATGTTATTTAAAAAATCACTACAGACCCTAGTTCACCACCAAACTGACTGAGCTAAATTAGTGCAAGCACCATCTCTTGTATTCATCAAGTCTCCAAAAAGTCCTCGGATTGGCAATTCTTTAGACAACCAAAATGTGCTGCTCTGAAGATGCTCCAGCTTTCAGATCCCTACCAATCAGATGCACTTGATGATTTGGATCGTTTCGTTTTTATTGACCTTTCTAAAACCTTTGACTCTGTCCAACTCATCCTAATTAACAACCCTGTCTGGTTTGAAAACAACTTTTTAACCATGTACACTGTGTAATATCTTAAGGCCAGCTGTCTAAACCACTGGCTGTTTCAATGGGTGTTCCTCAGGGTTCTACCCTCGGGCTGACCATATTCTCTATATACAGCAATTTTTCCCTGGCTTACTGTCTTATTCAACTTTCATGCACATGACATTATCTTGTACAATTCTGGTCCCTCACTGGACATTGTTTCCCAGCTCTTAATATACCTACAATAACATACAACATGCTTTCCTTGATTTCCAGCTATTCCTTATATCCAGTAAAACATAATGCTTTCACTTCTGTCAGAAATGTAACTACTCCTCAAACATTTTCTCTTTAAATTACTCATGTCAATACCTACATGTATCTTGCTATTTAATTTGACTGTTCACTCACATCCCAGTCCCACATCATCCCTCACCGGTCTAAATCCAAATCCGAATCGGATACAAGTTTCACAACAAAGCCTTCTCTACACATGCTGCAAAATATACCCTTGTATAAATGACCCTCCTACCGGTCCTGGATGTATTTTATCATAATGCCAACCACTGTCACCATTGCCCCCTACAACACTAATCATGATGATCTTACACTCTGGCAAACTGGCTCTCGCTGCTGACACGTCTCCAGGCCCACTGGTAATAGCTTATCTTCAAGTCCCTTTTTAGCAAATCTCCAGTTTAGCTTGCTACTCCATGTCTGCCGACTTATTAGAAATCTATGCTCGGGTAGATGCTCTGGTATACAGCTCCGGAAAAAGATTAAGGGACCACTTCACCTTTTTTCTTTCCTTTCCAAAAAAGATGAAAGGAAGGTTTTGTGTGCAGAACAAAAGGGTTAAAATTAAGGGACCCCTGCAAATTGAACGCTTCTGTTCCTCGCTCAATACTTTCCTTTTCAACTTTTTTAGAAAGGAAAAAGGTGCAATGGTCTCAATGTTTTTTTCTGGAGCTGTATCTATTGCATTATACGGTGTAACATATTTGTGTCCTTTCTTGGTTATTCCAAGTGGTGTTGATTGTATTGATGTGTAACTAAATGTGGTCTTTAAATTTTTATGCCCATGGCCAGGTTTTCCCAAGTAAGTGAGAATTGGTTCTCAATTGGCTGAACTGGTTACATTAAAGAGAAATAAATCCATAAAAACAATCGCAATTGTTCATTTACATTGAAGGCATTTAGTAGACACTGTCCATATCTTTCAAACAATCTCATCTATCTCTTAATACAAACAACAGTATACCAGTATCACAGTGATATTATTTCTTTATCTCAAGGGCAGATGGTACTCATTTCTGTTTACATTCATCAGGCAATGGCTCATTACCTCTAAGCAGAGGTCGCAGAGAGGTTCCTTTTCTCTCTTGTTCTCAAACATATTTATCCTCCATCACTTTTCTTATATGTTGTCCGCATGAATCAGGTGCCCTGAAATATTGATTCACAGGCTATTGTTTAGCAGTGCTTCGCCCAGGTTTAAGTAACTCTGACCATTCTTCTGCATCATCGATTAAAATGTTAAAACTGTATGCTTGAGAAAGTAGAACCATTAATCCTAACGCTAAAGTTTGCAGCTAAAATGCAGCTATGCATTTTGATAGATTTGCTTTAAAAATATGACGTGTATATTTTTGGCACTTAGCAGAGACTTACTCATCCATAGTGATGAGACATATTTCAGGTAACATATGTTCTGGGATTAAATGTTTCCCCTTAGCCAGCTTGGGCTTTGATCTGGCAACCTATTGGTGTTTAGTTAGATGCCATATGATTGGAAGGAATTGCAAAAGACTCTAAATCTTCACTGTCCTCCTAATACTTTCATAGGGCTCTGTATATATTTTGTAGTCAGAATACTGACAGCAAAGATTAGCTCAACAGATTTCTAAAGTGAAAGTGTTTTATTTTTCAATTTTTTTGCTGTGAAATTAAGGCTGAAGCATATAGATGCTGTAACATAAATCAACTATAGTTTAATTTCAAAGTTACTGTTTTCTTCCTGTAACATTTTAATGGCCAACTTTTTTTGACCACCAAAAATCTGGGCTTTCAAGTCACGTCAAACAACAGAGCATGCACTCTTAAAAGGGTGAATGCTGGAACCTGAATAAATTATTTCTGCTCAGATTCTTACTGAGTAGAATCTGAGGTCACCGGAGTCTAACTGGTACCACGGACGGCTGGATGTCTGCAGATTTTCGCTTTTACATTTTGTTTGATTGATTCATTAGATCACCAATTAGCATCTCCCCTCACCTGGTTGGATTGGTCTCAACTGGGCACAAATGGAAAGGAGAAAACAAAACCCAGCACACAAAGCTGATTTCTGTGGAATCAGTTTGACACCTGTGTTGTAGGTATACCATTTTAATGGGAGGAGGCCCTTTTGTTTCTCAGCTGATGAAGGTACACTGCTGGCTCCTACAAATGGTGAGGGCACTTGGAGAACAACCTCCATAGCCAGACAAAGCTGTCAGAGAAAGTAACAGATGAACAACCATCTCTTTTATCAGCTAGCAACAAAATGAAGGCCTCAAATGGTCTCCTCCACGCAGCCTGGCCAAGGATCAGACCCTTTGCCAATGTTGATTGTATAAATACATTCTGTTATTCTGTTGAAGAGCTCTAATTGTTTGTTAAAATAATGAACTCCTGTAAATATGTAAATTATTATTATTGATCTAATGTTTTTGAATAAAAGAAGACTTATTTTTGTCCTGACGTTACTAGATAACCCATACTGGAATTTGAATATAGGCACTATGACACCCAACCTTTTTTACAATAAACACTGTTCTCCCCTAGTCTAAGTGACTTGGCATACACTCTTAACTTGCGTTGTGACTTGTGCCTTTATTATTATGATTCTTAAAGGGATATATTTAGATATGCTGTTACTAAGATGAAGTCATGTTTAATTGGACTGGTTAGATGGCATTGCGGTTCCCTCTACTGGGAGATCAATCCCTGCAACAAACATCATGTTTGTCAATTTCTTGCTGTTCTCCTCAAGATGGCAGTGTACGTCCTATTAGTTTTCAACAGATCTAAAATGTTCAAATTTCTTGGTACTATGAATTTATAAAAGACAGAAAATAGTAAGAATGTATTATTTTTGGTAATTATCTATTCTCACTAGCACTGATGCGGTACACCTTTTGTCACTTGCAATTTGATGGTTATGGTTTTGAGAGATGTTTTTGTTTGAATTTAAGAGCCATAACTTTTTGTCAGTCTAACAGAATATATTACAACAATGTTTAATGTCAGGTTTGATTTTTGCTGCAATTTAAAATGGATAAAT
Organism: Esox niger; assembly: GCA_016801105.1. Classification (NCBI taxonomy): domain Eukaryota; kingdom Metazoa; phylum Chordata; class Actinopteri; order Esociformes; family Esocidae; genus Esox; species Esox niger. Next base: position 104,522 of record JACXGJ010000662.1, read on the forward strand.
TATTTTGTACCCTGTTCTCGGGTTTACTTATTTAGACCTTGCTACTTAATTAAATTAATTTCACTTAGAAATATTTCAACATATTAATAAACGCTATACTAACTGTCTATTCCACATGAACACAATATTTCATCACAATCCCAAATTGTGATGTTGGTAAATCTGGAGACTGAGGTAAAACAATGAGAATCAAATGTTCATTCAGACGGCAGCCTTCGATCATCTATCCAAAGAGAGGGTGGAGACCAAACCTTTGACCCAACTCCCAGCCTCCCCAATAGCCAGCATTCCTACTCTGACCTCTGACCCACAGGGCACTTGTGTTCTGAACCAAAGGATTATGACCCTGCCACCTTTACTTGTGACCTTTTGAACGTTTGATGCCCTCTAGTCAAAAAGTGAAAAGGTTTGTCCCCCCGGAATGTTTGACCTCTCATCCCCTTGGCCGGTGAAGGTATGTGAGCACGCTGACTCCTTGCAACCTTTCATTAGCTCTTCCCTTTATTACACGGCTTCCTCACAGCTGCCTCGTCAGCATGTCGAAGAGGGGGTGGGGATGGAGGGATGGAGGGAACGGAAAATGTGAAGAGCGAATGTACAGAGCAAGGGAGACCATAAAACTGAAGGTGGGGAGAGGGATGAAATGAAGGATGGGCCAAATAGCAAACAGGGTAGAGAGATTGTTCTTGTGATGACTGAGAACATTACCTTCTCCGTAGCTTTGACGCCGGGCATCTGTGTCTGACCTCTGTTACACTGACTTTCTAGTTCTACGAAGACATTTCTGCTCTTGGTTGCGACGCACAAGGACAGCTTGACCTTTTGATGTCCTCATTGTGGTCCGAAACCAGTGATGACCCTAATTTCACCTAGGTCCTAGGGTTATAGGAATGTCAGAATGGGTTTGGTTTGTGACGTGGTATGTGGCTCATGACTGAGCCATTCCCATGTCAGACGATGAGACAACTGAATGCGTTTCACTAAAATCTCCTGCAGCTAAACACCCTGAAGCGAGAATGGCGCGGACACATCTGTAAGGTGGAGTGTCCTGTTAACTGTCATTTGAGGTGAAACCGTGTTGACAGTCACGTGTCTCTGTGATGTGTCCATGAGGACGTTTGTGTGCACATATACGTGCATGCATGTAAAAGCATGCGAACAACCAATCATGAGTGTATATTTGTGTGTCACTGAGGATGGGGGTTTTCATGAGCAGCTTTCAGAGCTAAGATCAGGCTGACATTGCCTTCATTCGCTGACATGCTACAGGGCACATGGGTGGCACCCTCCATGTACTTTCCTTCTGAAATGTCACTCACAGTCGCCCTGTCACCATCGTCTTGCCCCTTTCCTAAGGCCAATATTCACCCTTCAACCTTACAGTAATGTGAAAACGGAGGGGATGGCCATTCTTAGTTTGACTACACCAGTGTATTTGTCTAATTTACTGGGACACTTCAGGCTTATAAATACACTGATAGCATTTTCAATGGGAAGTAAGGGTCACCAGATTACTAGGAATTAGTAAATTAGTTTTTTTGGTTAAAGGTTTGTGTGTGTGTGTGTGTGTGTGTGTATTTGCATTTGTGTGTACCTGACTGCCTGAGTGTGTGTGAGCATGTGTGTGCATGTTGATGTGTGCTCACCGGTTTTCCTGTTGACCCCGCCATGAACTTTGATCCTGTGTGACCCTGGGGTCGTGACGTGCCCTTTCATTCCCAGAGATGTGGCAACAGCCTAGCTAATTACACACAGTGGGCCTTGGAGGGCTGTAGAACTACTCAGGATGACAGAGCACCTTAATGTCTAGTGTTCTGTTAGTGGTGTTCTAAGTCTTGTTGCTTTCATTAGTCATTGATGAATCCCTCAGTGTGCCTAACCAAAAGCATAACGTCTAATATTTCTAAAATGGCACAATTAACACGGTCATTATTACTCACAAGTAAATGAACCAAACAATGTTATTAAGTTGGATATTTTGATCACTATGTTAGAGGGGGAATGACAGAGTATTGATGTTTTTTTCTAATTATCAGCATAAGCAAGGCTATATAATGCTCTATCAATACTCAGATTTTCACAGAGTATGCACATGAATGGTTTGGGATTGGCAGCCTCTTTAATTTGACATATGACATCTATAGACGTCCCTAGGATGTAATTGACTTCTTTTTTATCTTCTGTCATACATAAAATTTAAATAAAAGGCCGCTTTCGTCCATTTAAAAATAGAGAGCGAAAGTACCGTCAAAAAACAAACAAACAAAAAATTATAATCCATTTGTGACCCATTTAAGACTCAGCATGAGCCCTATTGTTTGGAATAATAAAAAAATAAATGATATTTCCCCTGGCGTGCAAATATCTACAAAGCCTCCATTACTGACAAAGGGGTTCGTTACTATGAGTCCAGGAGGAAATTAGGACTCCAGAGCACAAGGGGGTATGGCTCCCAATTCCCTGAAATAACAAAGTGCTGTTTTGTTGTGCCACGGATGTGATCCCAGTTCTAATTTTGAGAGTCCCACCCCTGTGTTGCGTCGTCGTATTGAGATGCGTGAATCCTGCAGCATTAGTGCTGCCTCCATGCTCAGCTGTCTTCAGCACAGGAGCATTGTCATTGTCACCATGTATGTTTTAATAGGATAGCAAAATAAACCTGTTTTCTGGACAGCAATTACCCATTCTTCTGGCTCAGTGTAAATTAGTAAAAGCTGCAGAAAAGAGGCTTTGTAGAAGCTACAGGGGACGGGAGGGGGTGTACATAAACAGGGTCTCCAAATATTTTATTACTATGACATATATAGCCTTGCCTCAGCTCAGGCTCTGTCAATTACCCCAACAACCATGGCACACGCACTCTTCAAAAGCAGGCAGGCAGCAAGGCTTTTAGCGAACCACATTCAATCTAGACTGTGTCAGTACTGTACCCAGGGACGCCGACAGGAATCCCAGGGCCCTGGACAATATTGAATATTTAGGACCCAAATCACAGGCCCAAAAAATTTGAAATAGCAATGATGTTACTGTTCATAAAACAGGTCATAAACGTTAAATGTTTTAGCTAGGTATTACTAAATACCAAGATTGACTGACTAATAAATAATTATATTTAAGCCAATCAAATGGGCCCCCACAACGTTACTGGTTGTCCCCCCCCCCCCGTCAGCGCCACTGACTTTACCTCATCACTTCTCAGTGAGTCTTTCTGCACAGTCCATTGATACAGTACCATCTCCTTTCAACTATATGAGCGTGTGTATAAAAGAGATCTCTACTGGTTCTAATGAGTAATTGTCTGTCTGTTTTCTGTGTGGTTCGATGCTATGAACCACAGAAAACTGTAAACTGAATGATCTTTAGTTAGTCACCACAACACCGACTGAACAGACTATCCTCAGTGGTCAATGGAGTTTCGAAATAATATCACTGGTGAGTACATTGGTCTCTGTAATTGGAATTTACCAGGGATAAGGTGTGTTAACTGTATCACTTCCATTGCTTATTTAGTGCATCTGTGTTGTAAAATTCTTTCTGAAGGGCCGTAGCCATTGTATTTATTGCATTATAAGTGGAGGACATCCGAAAGGGCAGGGAGGTGGGGTTGAGGCTGTCCGGTGATGGGCCCAGCGGTTGTGATGCTGAGTTTTGGCTGACATCTTTCTCAGCAGAGAGGAGTTACAGCCAACAAATAGCAGGTCTGTCTGCTGTCAGCCTGTAGGATGCCTGGTGGCCATGGACACAGCCTCCGCCTCCACTGCCTGACGCGCCACACTGTGACAGCAGAGACCCCACACACGCCCACTCCAGGCACACGCTAAGTCACACACTCAAAAAGCAGCAGGAGCCGATGAGGAGCGACTTTTCTAAGTGGACGAAAAAAATGCACTTTTCCCGAATGTATAATGGAAAGTTAAAAGGCAGTATCACCTGGAGAAGAACTTGCCGTGCGGCGTTCGTCCCTGCCGAGAAAACAACAGAAAAGGGTGGGGTTGACGGCGTTGGGAAGGTGCTAGAGGAACACATGGAAATGCACGAATCATATAGGTCTGTGTCTCCATGTTTGTGGCACACGTCAGATGGCTTTTGAGTGGCACAATGGTTAAGACACGTTGAGAGAGGACAGTGAAATGTGTTGCACAGCAGTGGACCACTGGTCTGAGCCCCGTGTGGGTCGGCTGGACAGCGGAGGAAGAGGTAGCCCCTGTGCAGCCCCATGTCTTTTGACACCCAGGACAGTAAGGCTGAAGGGACGGAGGTGGGGGTTGAAGTAATAGGCTGTGAGGGGAAAGACCAAGGGGGGAGGTTTGGTCGTTGAAGACATTTTGCCCTTGAAGCACCACACATTGAGAGTTTTTTTATTTATTTATTTTTTATCCTTGCTTCCTGAACTTCCACTAGCTTTTCCGCTCCAGTTGGCTCAAAGCGGACTATGTGATAGGAGTGTCCCTGCCTGCCTGTGCTACGCGTTGTGGAATGGAATGAGGAGTGTTCCGGTCTTTAGTTAAGATGTCAATGGTGCATGAGCCTTCTCAAGGTCAACACCCTAATGAGAATCCTCCAGGGACCACAGTAATTATCGAGTAACAACGCAAGGCCAAGGAGAGAAAAGATCATTATTCTTGAGCACGTAGTAGATAAAGGGTTTCATTGCCTACTTTCTGGAGAGAAATGGCCTGAAAGAGATTCTATTTTCCCCAAAATTCTCCAGCCTGCTCAGTCCTATGTGTTGCAAATTGCAATGTCAGATGCTTATTGAAATTTGATATCAGGAGTGGGCCTGGTTTGATAAAACTGCTGGGGACATTTGGTGCTCCACATTTTACTTGTTTAATATGGTGATATACCTTCACACAAACATTTTATAATGCTATTTGGCAATTCAGCCTAGCTACTGTAGTCAATTTGCCAACAAGCTAAAAGAAGCATTTCTAACCTGAGTCCATGACAGCTGCTATAAGCTATTATTGATGACGCGTCACTAGCTTTACCCACAAACTGTATTATTTGGGAAGCGTCTGCATGTGAATGGCGCAGAGGGGGAGCTTTGGGGAGCGGAGGATTGAGATTGATCAGTGCTGAGACTGGCTGCGCCTCTTGTTGAGAATTTCTGATTTTTAAGGTCACCCCCGGCGGAGCCGAAAGGGCACATCAATATTAGAGGCTCATGAGGAGCAACATGTCTTCTCCTCAATCACGCAGACCCCCCCCCAACCCCCACCATGCCAAGAGACGTGCTTTCATCAACCCATCCGCAAGGCGTTCCTCCTTGATTTGTGTAACAGCCCGGCAGGTGCAGGATCAGACTGAAAATAAAGACTGAAGGAGACACAACTTGTGTGAAGAGATTAAGCTGAAAGGAGGACTTGTTTAATCTTGTCAGGGCCCTGCCTGAGCCGTGCTGTCTGTTTGCCTCCGTTAGTAATAGAATAAAATAAAAGCTGCACACCATTTTGTGTTCGCGTGCTCAGATGTTTCATTATGCTACGTCTCGCCTATGAGCAGGAGGGTGTTTTGTTGATTTAACTTACAGTAAGAAGATTAATCAGGCGTAGAGCGTAGATCCAGAGAAATCACATGCTAACATGGCTCAGTATTATTCAGTTTTGATATGAGAATGGACATTGACAGCCTGAGTGGGAGAGGATGAATTGTCTTTAAGTCAGCATTGGCCTGCTTCTGACCTGTCCTCCTTTCAAAAGGCTCTGTAAAGGAAATGGCTAAACACTGAGTTGTCATGCTGTGTTTGAAACCAGCACAAGGACAAAAACAATGAGCTGTTTATCCCGAAACAGCTTCAGGGAACAGCAGTGAGTGAGTGAGAAGAGAGTGGAAAGATAACATCACTAAACATAGAGACTAGGAGAGAAGGGAATGAGGTAGTAGGAGGAGAGAGTGGGCAAGTAGGGATCAGGGTGACCCTGCGCCACATACTGAGGAACATGTCCTGCCTGAACATAACTACATCATGGAATAATCTCACCACGATCACAAATACTGGAAGTTGACCTTGACACCGACCAGAAGTCCCCACAAATATATAGTAAAACTTGAAATTTGGGGTCGGTTGAAATGTTTTTGGTCCAGTTTTCTCAAGGAAAAGGCAACATCAGGGTTAGATTTCAGCATTAGGTTTTGGGTTTGGCATTAGGACTACATTTAGGTATGGGTTAGGTTATTCAGGTTATGGTTAGGGAAAGGGTTGGGATTTGGGGATATGGAACATTAATAACTGGGTGTGGTCCAGGTTTACATGTATGTGTGGGTCCCCACAAAGACAGGAAAAAAATGACAAATTGTTCCAACAAAAGTTATTGCCAGAGCCTCACAAAGAACATTTTGATTTAAGGTTAGGTTAAGGGAAGCACTTGGTTGTTTGGGTCAGGTTAAGTTGAAGCTTAAAGTTGAGGTTATTGAAGATTAGTTTTAGAACATGGGTATTAGGGCTAGGTTGAGTTTAACCTCAAAGGTTATGTTACTGAGGATTGGGTTTAGAACGTGGGTATTAGGGCTAGGTGAAGGTTAAGCTTACATGTTAGGTTACTGAGAATTAGGTTTGGGAATCGGGATAGGGAACATGAATTTCTGATCCCTACAAGAACAGAAGAAAGTGTGTGTGTGTGTGTGTGTGTGTGTGTGTGTGTTGAATGACATTATTTGGGTTGAAGAGACTGTGTGAATGCTTGGTGTGTGGGCGTGTGCTCATGTAAAATCGCTGTAAGGATCAGATCAGAACACAAGGAAGATAGGCAGTTTCTTGTACAGTAATAGCCTAGGGGTAAAAAGAAATCTGTCTTTCTGTCTTGATAGCGATGCTTTACCATCTTTGACTGCAAGATTGTAGCAGCGCAAGCTGCCATGGCTCAGGTGGCTGCGCAGATCATGTCCTGGAGGGCAGACAACATGGCCCCAGGAGTGCATTGGGCCAACCAGTTGACATACCAGGCAGTGATGCAGCCAGACAGTATGCTCTCAATGGTGCATTATGTAGAACTTTGTAAGGCTTCTCTGGGACAAGACAAATAAATGAGGTGTTCATGTTCCCTCCTAAAGACAGACTCCTTTTCAGGGCAATGTCCCGTGCACTGCTCTGAAGACATGGGATATGATCTTTGGAACGGAATAAAAAGTGTCGCTTACTGGTGCTTAAACATCCCTTCCAGCGGAATCTGGTTTCCCAGGGACTGATCGTCAACGACCCTGCTTCACGTCAGTGGCAAGCCTGCAGTCGGGTGTGCTGTGCTCCTGGCTGTCCTAGTCCCACAGCACAGAGGAATGGGATGTCCTGTCCTAGTCCCACAGCACAGAGGAATGGGA